>SKCR01029412.1:0-149299 GCA_019454045.1 Zanthoxylum bungeanum | reverse complement strand
AGAGAGGAGGGAAAATGGAGAGTCAGTAGTGTATACGGTTTTGGTGGAACTTTATGTATCAAATGCATTTGAATTTCATTTGAAATTCATTTCACACACATTTGGGTTTAATTCCCAACCACACACATCACTCATCACATCAAGTCAACTCAATCAAGTTGTCAAGTCACATCACTCAAAGTGACAAGTGATTTGACGCTTGATGCGACTAATGATTTGACGCTCGACTTGACGAGCCGCGCTCGAATTCGAAATGCGAATGCGCTCGTAAATAATCTCGGGCTCGGATTCGCTAATTCTAAATTAACGAATTTTCCGTCGCGTCGTAATTAAATGATTACGCCTAGCGAAATCACTATTCACGTCGCTAACGAATTAATTCTAAATTAATTCGCTCGCCCGAATTAAAATCTAATTTTAATTCCGCGTCGAAATCTAATTTCGTTTAATATATCAAATATATTAATTCCTCGATTAATTCCAAATCAATGTTTCTCTCTCTTCAATTGATATTTTATCCTAGATAAAGTGTCTCCGAATTAATCTCAGATTAATTCTCTCTCTCATCATATTAATCCCAGATTAATATAAGTGCGAGTCATACGTCATCGGGTGAATCTTTAGGAAGCGACCCATGAGATCCCCGGATATGTTGGCAGTCAAATCGGTCATCGGACTATCCGAACACGTGAGTACCAAGTACTACGTTTTACCGATTTACAAGACAATGTTGGCTTCTAGCAAAGCACCAAGTCTACCCAATTCTCCGGTCATATTCATCTAAGAATATTTAAGATCTGTATCAAGCGTAGTATACCATTGTATTGTGCATATCAGCCCAGTATCAGATAGTCACGTGCTAAGCCTGGGGCTGGATAAGTGTCTGCCCCGTACGAAGCACATGTCGGATGTCTGGTATCTAGTCTCTATAATCGGATATACATGACCTTGTCATAATATCCCGATGGCCGCGCAGCACTTAAGAGCACTAATACCGTTTCCTGCGTGACATCATCTCCACTATGACTGGAGTGATACTTCCGTCTTGACATCACATCCAATACACTACGACTCTCTGATAAACCCAGAAGTGGTGTACGCAGAACCGGTTAAAGCCTGTACCACCAAGACCAAAGTCTATCGATTATCGTAAGTATTAGCGATGTAAGTCTCAGGTTAAGACTATACACACCTACCTTGATTTCGGCCTCCCATAGACACATAGTCATAATACCAATGGGATTCCGAAGGGTCTATCCAGAGCGAAGCTGTTTCCCGTACCATCGGTGAAACACGACCTCCTATCGCACTTGCATAAGTATCCAATACTTATATATATGAGAACAATGCCGTTGTGCCCTCACAACGCACACAAGTGCAATACTAGCATATTCCGCATTATCGATGTCCAGTCTCGATAATACTCGGCTAGGGATATTTAATGATTAATCCTTCGGGGACTGATACTGTCTCATATCATTCTCAGTCCAGGAACTAATCATAGGGACCTCTCTTCATTTATATATCTATGGTGATCTAATCATAAATGATGAGAGTGCAATTTCCTTGTCACATAGTTAATTTGCTACAACAACACAATGATCTGTGCAAATAGTGACGCTATGGGTCATTTTGTCCAACAGGAAATGTCCGAGACATCATCATGGGTGACAATGTCTTTAAGGGCACAAACTTCGCTGATAGGGAAATGAACCTGAGGATAGTCCTTGGGGCTGAGAGGATGCTGTACACTATACAGATACCTCTCCCGCCTAAGCCTACTGACCCACTTGAGCTGGAGTTATGGAAAACTCACAGCGATGATTGTGACACAGCTCAGGCTATTATGTTAGCTTCGATGACTCAGCACTTTCGTCGCCAGAATAGGGATTTGGATCCTTATAACATGATGGCTAGACTGCAAGATCTCCACCGCACCAATAAGCGGATGGAGAGGTACGAGTTGGTGAAGAAACTCTTCCGCGCCCGAATGACTGAAGGCGCATCAGTTGAGGCCCACGGGACTCAAATGATCGCCGATATTGATGAGTTGGCCAATATGGGAATAGTCTTGGAGGCTGAGCTGACCGTAGATTTGATCTTACAGTCACTTCCTGATTTTTGGAAACAAATCATAATCAACTACAAGTTGATGGACACGGATGACTCTCTTGGAGAGCTGTTATCCATCTTGAAGGAGTCTGAAAAAGAACTCCATAAAGGGGCAAGCGCGAGGCGCACTATGCATCAACCTCTCAGGGGCCAAGGGCTTGGGCCCAAAGCAACTGGAGGGGTGAGGAAGAGGAAACATAAGAACAAGGGTAAAGGCAAGTTGACAAAAGCTTCTGGGAAGCCAAGGAACAAGTCTCAAGATGTCTGCCTCAACTGCGGCAAGAAGGGTCACTGGAAACGTGACTGCCGAATGGGCAAGGGACACAGGGAGGATATCAAGGCAGGCAAGGCACTAGCCTCTGGTACGTTTGTTATTGAGATAAATATGACTACTTCTAGTTTTAAAAATTGGATTTTTGATTCTGGTTGTGCTGCTCATATATGTACTGATTTGCAGGATCTGCAGAATAGCAGGATGCTGGCTTCAGGGGAGGTTGATCTACGAGTTGGAAACGGAACTCCAGTTGCTGTTTTGGCTGTATGGACTTTTGTTTTGGAATTGCCCTCGGGGCATGTACTTAAAATTTTGAACTGTTATTATATACATAGTTTGACTAGGAATATCATATCTGTATCTTTGTTAACCCAGCATGGGTACACTTTTGTATTTAGAAACACTGGGTGTTATTTATATAAAGATGATGCAGAAATTTGCACTGCCGTTGCAAATAATGGCCTTTATATTTTGAATATAAATGAATCTCCTAAACATAAAATAACAAACAAAAGGCTCAAAATGAGTAATCTAAAAGATGAAGCTTACATGTGGCATTGTCGTCTAGGACACATCAACAAGACTCGCGTATCCACACTTTCGAAGAGTGGGTACTTGGACGGATTTGATCCTAATTCATATGATGTCTGCCAATCTTGTCTTTTAGGTAAAATGCCTAAATCACCTTTTAGTGGAAAAGGTGAACGTGCCACAGAACTATTAGCCCTCGTTCATAGCGACGTATGTGGGCCCATGTCTAGCCAGGCTAGAGGTGGATATCATTACTTCGTAACCTTTACGGATGATGCATCTCGTTATGGTTATGTGTATCTAATGAGACACAAGTCGGAAACTTTTGAGAAATTCAAAGAGTTTCGACACGAAGTAGAAAAACAAACAGGCAAGAGTATTAAAACATTGCGGTCGGACCGTGGTGGCGAATACTTAAGTTATGAGTTTCAAGATTACTTGAAAGAATATGGTATTCTTTCACAGTGGACTCCTCCTGGAACACCGCAATTAAACGGTGTGTCTGAACGGAGAAACCGTACCTTGTTAGACATGGTAAGGTCGATGATGAGTCGCACTGAGCTACCAATATCCTTCTGGGGATACGCATTAAACAGTGCAGTACTTATTTTGAATAAGGTTCCGTCAAAGTCTGTTGAACAGACTCCATATGAGATATGGACAGGAAGGAAACTAGGTTTCTCTTTCCTGAAGATTTGGGGATGCTGGGCATATGTTAAACGTTTGGAAGGTACCAAACTAGAACCCAAATCAGATAAATGCCTTTTCGTGGGATATCCTAGGGAAACCAAAGGATATTACTTCTATCACCCACAAGAGAACAAAGTATTTGTTGCTCTACATGCATTTTTCCTTGAGAAGGAATTCCTAGATGCAGTGGTAAGTGGGAGGAAAGTGGAGTTCGATGAAAATCGTAGTGATACTGTTCCTGGCAATGAATCAACGACGGAACATAAACAGACCATCCGGGATGAGTCTGTACCACAATCTTCATATACACAAGGACCGCGTAGGTCGGAGAGAGTCAGGACAGTACCTGAGAGGTATGGGTTCCTGATCTCGCCTCATGTAGATATTAATCTTATTGAGGATAATAAACCGGCTACGTATGAGGAAGCGATACAGAATATTGATTCCGCTTTATGGCAAGAAGCCATGAAGTCCGAGATGGATTCCATGTACGCCAACCAAGTTTGGACACTGGTTGATGCACTAGAAGGCGTAAAGCCTATTGGATGCAGACGGATCTTCAAGAAGAAGACCGACATGGATGGCAACGTGCAAACGTACAAAGCTAGGCTTGTAGCAAAGGGGTATCGTCAACAATATGGTATTGATTATGACGAAACTTTCTCACCCGTTGCCATGATTAAATCCATTCGGATAATGCTTGCAATAGCTGCATATTTCGATTACGAGATATGGCAGATGGACGTTAAAACTGCTTTCCTTAACGGAAACCTTTTGGAGGATGTTTATATGCAACAGCCTGACGGTTTTATCGTACCTAGACTTGCAAACAAGGTTTGTAAGTTAAATCGATCCATTTATGGATTGAAGCAAGCATCACGGTCATGGAATCAGCGTTTTGATGAGATCATAAAAGAATATGATTTCGTGCAAAACGCTGATGACCCTTGTGTATACAAGAAGGTTAGTGGGAGAGCACTGACTTTTATTGTCCTTTATGTCGACGACGTATTGCTTATAGGCAATGACATTCCCATGCTAACGTCGGTGAAAGCTTGGCTTTCATTAAAATTCTCCATGAAAGATCTGGGAGAAGCAGCCTTTATTCTGGGAATAAAGATCTACCGGGATAGATCTAGAAAGCTGCCTGGACTCTCCCAGAGTACATATATTGACAAAGTGTTGAAGCGATTCAACATGGATCAATCCAAGAGGAGATTGATGCCAATGTCACGTGGTATCCTTTTGTCTAAAGACATGTGTCCTAAGACTAAAGAAGAGAGAGATAACATGAGTCGGATACCGTTCGCCTCGGCAGTCGGATCAATCATGTATGCCATGATATGTACGCGACCTGATGTGTCATATGCTTTGAGCATGTGCAGTCGCTATCAGGCCGATCCAGGTGAAGGTCACTGGATGGCAGTTAAGAATATCCTTAAGTATCTTAGACGAACTAAGGATGCTTTCTTAATATATGGAGGTGGAGAACTTGAGGTATCTGGGTACATCGATGCAAGTTTCCAAACCGACAAGGACGACTTCAAGTCGCAATCGGGGTACATTTTTTGTTTGAATAACGGAGCAGTGAGCTGGAAATCTTCCAAGCAAGATACTGTTGCCGATTCAACAACAGAAGCGGAGTATATCGCTGCGTCGGAAGCAGCAAAGGAGGCAGTTTGGATCCGAAAATTCCTAATCGGATTAGGAGTAGTTCCGTTAGCAGCTGAGCCCATGCCATTGTATTGTGACAATAACGGGGCTATAGCACAAGCTAAGGAACCAAGGTCTCATCAACGATCCAAGCATGTTCTTCGGCGTTACTGTAGACAACAGGAAATCGGCGACGCTGTTCTAGGCTCGCGGCCTAGTTGAGAAGTACGAAATAACATGGAGTCGCCACCCGGTGTGAGCCGGGAAAATGAGATTTAAGGCCGCACTCACCCCTCGCAAGAGAAGACCTCAAACCTTTGGGTTCGGAATGGTCTCTTACTTTATGTCATCTTGTAATGTTTGTGATTTGTGCAATATTAATCAAAACTACTTAACATACATGTACAATGATAATTCAACCTAATTCACATTCATAAAAATAAATCTTACATTTAAATTTACATGCTTCGAAAATGAGTTTTCATAACATAACAAGTACAAATATAAACATGTGGGCCAGTAACTTGGCCACTATTAATGTAGGACCTCGCATACTTGATTAGACGTATCTGACATCAACCGAATACGCCGCGTCCGTAACAGTAAAGTAACAAAGGGTGCCCTCAGGTCTTACCTTTTAGTCGCTGTCTGGGAGTGCGTTCCGCGGTGCCGGAAGGGGTTATCATTCCACTGTTCTCACTGATGCGCTTTTTCCGCTGTTTTGTCCGGGTTCGCCATTTTCACTGTTTTGTCCGTTTTCACTGTTTTCACCCGCAGTTACAGTTTACCGTTTTATCAGTATTCTCACAGTTTCAACTTGCCGTTTTTTTGCCGTTTCACTCGTTATTTCCGCTTGTCATTTTTTTATATTTTCTTTCCATTTTTACTCGCTGTTTTCTCTCCGTTTTTAACTTAAATTCTCGTTCTCTCTCGGGTTATTTTTGGGGTTGTTTTGGCTAATGTTTGAGGGTTATTTCACGGCAATTTAGTGTTTCATAAGGGTTGTTGGTCTCGGTTCTCTCTGCAGTGATGGGCTTGGGCGTGAAGGTTTGGTGCTCGGTTGAAGGGTTGCCTTGCCGAGTGGAGAGAAGTGAGAGCCGTGAGAAGTGAGGGCCAATAGGGGGTCTGTACGTGAAAGATCTGGCGAGAGAGAAGAGGATGAAGTCAGCTAGGGTTCTTCTATTTCTTGTTCACGGTGAGGAGAGAGACGGATGAGTTTAAAGACGTTGTGAGGAGGGTTTACTGGTCTTTGGTTTTGTGGCCTGTGGTGAGTTGAATGGTGCCGTGTGTTCGTGTGAAAGGGGAGAGAAGTGAGTTGAGCGTGAAGGCTTGGGCGTTAAGGGTCTGATTGTGCTGCTGCTACCGAGAATAGAGGGTCTATGGAGATGGAGGGGGCTGCTTGTGCTTGTTTGAGAATGAGAGGGCTGCCCCGGGTTGGGAGTGACGATGGTTGGTTTATGTGTTAAGGGCTGTTACATATGAGCTGCATGGAGGCTGTGTAGGGGCTTTGAGTGTGGCTGAGACAGGGGCAATAACATGGGTTGTTGTGGTGTCTAAGTGTCTGCTCCTCTACAATGAAGGGCTGCGTAGGGTGTCATCGTGAACGTAAAGGGGTGAAGGGCTTGCTGTGCAAAGTAGTGGGCACTTGGCTTGAGTTATGGGTGTTGTGGGCGTTTGGCAGTGTTCAGGCTAGGGTCCTTTATTTGTCTATTACGTGGACAATGGATTTGTTATGGCATGGTGGTGGTTGTCTTCGTGGCAATGAGTGTCTAAAGGTTTTGGTGAGTGCTGTTAGGGTTGTTGTTGCTTGAGACATGGAATGGTCTGTAAAGGGGTAGTTGATGGAAATGGGCTTAAGGACTGCTGTTGGCTGGTTTAAGGGTCAGGTGAGGGTGGTGCGTGAACAAGGCAAGGGCATGAACAAGGCAAGGGCGTGAAGGGTCTATGGCAGTGGCTGCTACCTTGTGTCTTTGGTGATTCCCTTGGTGTTTTTTATTATGCTCAGGATCATTGATGATTTGGAGATGATGATGCCGTTGGAGATGAATGATCCAGGCGTGATTGAAGGGAACCAAGGAGGCAGAAACAAAAGCCATTTCGGTGGAGGATTGGAGATCACATGGAGTTTGGCATTTGTGTTTGGTTTGGTTGATGGAAATAGGCGAATAGGCGTGTGGGGCACTTGGTTTGACACAATGGAGGGTGGCCAGTTGGCTTCTTGTTGTTTTGTATAGGTGGTTGCAGGGTTGTTGATTGAGGACATGGGTGCTTGTGTTTGTTGAATGAATAAAGAAAAGAAAGAAAGGTAAAGTGGGAGCATGGGTGTTTGACAATTGGTGATGATAATTTGTTTTGTTGTTTATGGAGGGGCACATTATTTACGTGGATGAATGCATGGGAAAGGAGTGGCAACAAGTTGTTTGAGTGGTGGGCATTTGTTGGCTTTGGCAAGTGGAAGAATAAAAATAAAAAATGAAAAAGAAAGGTGACATGGATTATAGCATTCACGTGGGGCATGCATGGTGATGGTCGAAAAATGGAGGGTAATTGTGTGGGATTTATTTGGTTTGTGGAATTATTTAATTTGTGTATGGAATGTGTGCAGTGTGTATTTTAATTTGTGATTTAGTTCTTCGTTATTTATGTTAAAATTATCATTTAATTGGTTGGTAATTTTTAATGATTTAATTTAGTCAAATTAATTTAATTGGTTGGTGAATTTTAATTTGCATGGAAGTTAAAGGGTCACAAGCAAGGGAAATTAGAGAGAGAGAAAAGGTGCGAGAAAGAACGAGGAAAAGGTTCCGATCGAAGGATAATTTTGAAATGGAAAAAAGGCGACAACGAACCCGAAGCAAAACGAGCGAATAAAATCCATCAAAAAGTCAATTCTTGACTTAGTCCTTCCGACGACCGCTTCCCGCGACTCCCGCGACATAAAAGAGACTGCCTCCGTACAAGGCTCATCATTGGGCTGGTATGCAAAAATGCAATGCCTACAGTCTCTCCCACTTTGATGGGATTTGTTCAGTGTGTGCCAGTGACAATCCTATCAAAGTTCGTGCAATGCATTTTTACTTACCTGGCTCGCCAGCTGCCACTTGGCTTACCTGCTGCTTCGAACTTAGTTGATGATGCAGTGGACCTCGATCCTGGGACGCATCCCAATACCAGCAACTGACAAAATGGGCCTCGCCCGGGGACGCATCCCCAAAATAGAATATATGATGCAGTGGGTCTACGACCTTGGGACGCATCCCAATAACTGCAACCGACAACGGGGGCCTCGACCCTGGGACGCATCCCAATACCGCTGACAAATTGGGCCTCAGCCCGGGGACGCATCCCCAAAATAGAATATATGATGCAGTGGGTCTACGACCCTGGGACGCATCCCAATAACTGCAACCGACAACGGGGGCCTCGACCCTGGGACGCATCCCAATACCGCTGTCAAATTGGGCCTCAGCCCGGGGACGCATCCCCAAAATGGAATATATGATGCAGTGGGCCTACGACCCTGGGACGCATCCCAATAACTGCAACCGACAACGGGGGCCTCGACCCTGGGACGCATCCCAATACCGCTGACAAAATGGGCCTCAGCCCGGGGACGCATCCCCAAAATGGAATATATGATGCAGTGGGTCTACGACCCTGGGACGCATCCCAATAACTGCAACCGACAACGGGGGCCTCGACCATGGGACGCATCCCAATACCGCTGACAAAATGGGCCTCAGCCCGGGGACGCATCCCCAAAATGGAATATATGATGCAGTGGGTCTACGACCCTGGGACGCATCCCAATAACTGCAACTGACAACGGGGGCCTCGACCCTGGGACGCATCCCAATACCGCTGACAAAATGGGCCTCAGCCCGGGGACGCATCCCCAAAATGGAATATATGATTCAGTGGGTCTACGACCCTGGGACGCATCCCAATAACTGCAACTGACAACGGGGGCCTCGACCCTGGGACGCATCCCAATACCGCTGACAAAATGGGCCTCAGCCCGGGGACGCATCCCCAAAATGGAATATATGATGCAGTGGGTCTACGACCCTGGGACGCATCCCAATAACTGCGACCGACAACGGGGGCCTCGACCCTGGGACGCATCCCAATACCGCTGACAAAATGGGCCTCAGCCCGGGGACGCATCCCCAAAATGGAATATATGATGCAGTGGGTCTACGACCCTGGGACGCATCCCAATAACTGCAACTGACAACGGGGGCCTCGACCCTGGGACGCATCCCAATACCGCTGACAAAATGGGCCTCAGCCCGGGGACGCATCCCCAAAATGGAATATATGATGCAGTGGGTCTACGACCCTGGGACGCATCCCAATAACTGCAACTGACAACGGGGGCCTCGACCCTGGGACGCATCCCAATACCGCTGACAAAATGGGCCTCAGCCCGGGGACGCATCCCCAAAATAGAATATATGATGCAGTGGGTCTACGACCTTGGGACGCATCCCAATAACTGCAACCGACAACGGGGGCCTCGACCTTGGGACGCATCCCAATACCGCTGACAAAATGGGCCTCAGCCCGGGGACGCATCCCCAAAATGGAATATATGATGCAGTGGGTCTACGACCCTGGGACGCATCCCAATAACTGCAACCGACAACGGGGGCCTCGACCCTGGGACGCATCCCAATACCGCTGACAAAATGGGCCTCAGCCCGGGGACGCATCCCCAAAATGGAATATATGATGCAGTGGGTCTACGACCCTGGGACGCATCCCAATAACTGCAACTGACAACGGGGGCCTCGACCCTGGGACGCATCCCAATACCGCTGACAAAATGGGCCTCAGCCCGGGGACGCATCCCCAAAATGGAATATATGATGCAGTGGGTCTACGACCCTGGGACGCATCCCAATAACTGCAACTGACAACGGGGGCCTCGACCCTGGGACGCATCCCAATACCGCTGACAAAATGGGCCTCAGCCCGGGGACGCATCCCCAAAATGGAATATATGATGCTGATGTGGCACTCGACCCTGAACTCATCTCTAAAAAATTGCTATTGAAGCTGATGTGGGCCTCGGCCTGGGACTTATCCCCGAAACTGAAACAGAAATGGGCCTCGGCCCTCGACTGATGCTGATATGGGCCTCGCCCCCAAACTGATGTTGATGTGGGCCTCGCCCCCACACTGATACTGATATGGAGCCTCGCTCCCAAGTTGATATGATATGGAGCCTAGCTCCCAATCTGATATGGGCCTCGCCCCCGAGCTGATAAGATGTGGAGCCTCGCTCCCAAGCTAATGTGGGCCTCGCCCCCAAGCTGATATGATATGGAGCCTCGCTCCAAACTGATACTGATGCTGCTGCAGGCCTCGGCCTTGGGACTCATCCCCGAAACTGATACTGATGCCAATGTGGGCCTCGACCCTGGGACTCGTCCCAAAAACTGATACTGTAACAGATGTGATGTAGGCCTCGACCCTGGGACTCATCCCTGAACTTGCTGATAATGGTGTGGGCTTCAACCCTGGGACTCATCCCCGAAACTGATACTAAAGCTGATGTGGGCCTCGACCCTAGGACTCATCCCCGAAACTAATGCTGATGTGATGTAGGCCTCGGCCCTGAGACTCGCCTCTGCAACTGATACTGATGATGATGTAGGCCTCGGCCTTGGGACTCGCCCCTGCAACTGGTGCTGATGTAGGTGTAGGCCTCGGCCCTGAGACTCATCCCTGACACTGACGCTGATGTGATGTGATGGTTCATTCCCAAACCGTGCTCCATTCTCGGAGTGCCATTCCCGGCAGAAACTGATGATGATATGGGGCTTCGCCCCCAGAATGCCTTCTAGGCAGAAACTGAAACTGATTTAATATGGGGCTTCGCCCCCAAAATGCCATTCCCGGCAAAAACTGAAACTGATGTAGAATGGGGCCTCGCCCCCTGAATGTCATTCCTGGCAGAGACTAATTTGATATGAAGCTTCGCCCCCAGAATGCCATTCCCGGCAGAAACTGATCTGACTGATGATGGCCCTGCCTTCTGAATGCCATATCCGGCTGAAACTGAAACCGATGTAGGCCTCGCCCTCTGAATGCCATATCCTGCTGAAACTGAAACTGAATGATGTGGGCCCCGCCCTAGAGTGCCATACCCGGCTGATACTGATCTGAACTGGTGTGGGCCTCGACCCCAGGCTGCTATACCCAGCTGATACTGATCCTGAACTGATGTGGGCCTCGCCCTCAGAATGCCATACCCAGCGGAAACTGATCTGAACCGATATGGGCCTCGCCCCCAGGTTGAGATAGGCCTCGCCTTTAAACTGATACTGATGTGGGGCTTCGCCCCCAAGCTGATATGAGACCTCGCCCCTAAGCTGACATGATATTCTATTTCACACAACGTAACACCTCTCACGAGATAGTCTTTGATAGCTAGACATATTTTTATCCACAACTGATGCTTTCACGTCGAAACCGAAGAACCTTCCAAGTACTTGACATACTCAAACCCAATCGTCTGAACAGGTGATCTGAGCTAGACTCCATGTGTGTGTGTGCCAAAGGCTCTTTCGCAGCTTATTCCTTAAGTAAGCCAACTTGGCGATTTCGTTTCAGAGATTCAAACCAGTGGGTCTAACCAACCTGGATGTCTTAATCACATTCTGTGATTACTTCAGCATATTCAACATGATATGGTTTTCGTCTTTTTTTTTCTTTTGTCTCTTTCTTTCCCATTCTTTTCTTTTTCTTTTTTTTTTCTTTTTCTTTCTTTCTTTTTTTTTTCTTTTCTTTTTTTTTTGACACACCTACCCTTTAAGGTAGCATTTCTCCTCATGGTGGTCCTAATACTCGCCCATGGGTAGCTTCACGCTTATCGGTTATAGGTGGTCTATTTTTTCTTTTCATTTTTTATTTCAGAGACATTTTTTTTATTTCAAACCATATCATATATCATAGCATCAGTAAACAAGTGTGGACACCCAGGCAAACGGTCATTCACTAATACATCATCTCTTCAACTAGTCACCTCGGTAACTACTCAGGCTTCTACTGCTAGGATCCCGTAATTAGGTGCTCGTGAGTCTAACTCAGATCAATCCATTCAGAATACCGGAAGAGAGCGTATCTTGCACTTATCGTTTCTAGGGTTTCTCCCTACAGCAAACAATGTCATCACCGGACATATGTCTAATTATCAGAGATTTCTCATTCTTTTTTTTTTCTTTTTCATTTTTCATTCAATTTTTTTCTTTTTTTTTTCATTTCCTCTTTTTTCCTTTTTTTTTTTCAATTTTTTTTTTCAACAATTAAAATAGAACACAAACTTTACAAACTTTTAAATAGGTCTCATGCATGTAGTACCTGGTCAGCAGGAAACATCACAGATTCAGATCAATGCCCAATTTGCGCTTCTTGCCACGATCACTATCTGTCCAGTCCAATTTGGAGAGGATGGGGTCGAGCTTTGGTTCAAATGCTAGGATCTGGTCAATCAGCTCTTCGGCATTTGTTGCAGTCAAGAAAATGTCTTCCACAGATTTGGTGACGAATTCATGTCTCTTGGCTTCCGCAAGAAACACAAACAGGAAATCGAAGAAGTGCTCAACATTAAGCAGCCCAATGGGCTTCCGGTGAACATTCAGGTGTGCCCATGACGCCACTGTAAATATTTCTTCGAATGTGCCAAGTCCACCTGGTAATGCAATGAACGCATCTGCAGTATTAATCATTTCATGGAGTCGTTCAGACATACCTGATACAATGCGCTCGTCTCCATTTGTTGGCCCGATTAACTGTTCATCTGCCAAAGGTCTCGGGATGATTCCCAAAACAGGACCGCCACCATCTTGAACGGCTTTTGAAACAGCTCCCATCATTCCCAGATTGCCACCGCCATATACCAAGTGCATGTTTTTCGCAGCCATGACTCGTCCCAATTCCTTAGCAGCTTCCAAGAATTTAGGTATGTTACCAGGGTTAGATCCACAGAAGACACAAATTTTCTTGAATCGTTGCTGTGAGGTTGCTTCCATTTTTTTTTTACTTTGGATATATGTCTGATCGTGTTGAGGAGAGCAATGCAGAGCTGAATTTATAGGACCTGCAAAAGAGGTGAACAATAATTGCGATAATGATGGTTAGCTAAACCACAAAAGGAGTCGTCATAAGTCAAAAAGGTTACTGGATCCTGTCTGCGAAAACAACGAGAGAAATCGTGAGATGTCAAAAAGTTGTGGATTCTTTCCACGAAAATAACAGAAAATCACAAAGGAAGTCCTAAAAGGTCAAAAGTTGTGGATCCTGTCCACGAAAATAACAGAAAACAACAAAAGAAGGCAAATCAAAGCAATAATTAAAGCAAAGGAATTGTGTACTCAATACGCCTCTTGCTTGGCATAAGTTCATTAGGATGCGTTTCAGGATTTCTTCTTTTACTCTGCCACCACTAATGAATTAGCTCCCATCTTTGTGATTGCCAAGCACCATTCATTCTGTTAACATGCTTCGTCTTTGCTTTTACCTACAAAAATAACACAAAATTAGAAATTCCACATAAACACGAAACAGAAATCACAGCAACTTGCATAGGCTGCCTCCCTGTTAGTGTCAACTTCATTGTCTTCAGCCAGACATGACCGAAGTTCTTCTGTCAATGTGGCTTCACCGTCGTCCTTAGTACTCGCGCCGCTTTTCGATTTTCTGATTCTTACTGCTTTCTCTTCTTTCTCTCTTTTTTTTCTTTAAACCTGCAAATACAAAACAACAGAATAAATACGTGGGCATGTAAGTATGCAAGTGTAGAGATACTCCCTTTTCGTGATGGGTTGGATCCTCATTGTGCTCCTCGGCGCTATATGTCCCTGGTCGCCCATTGATGGTTCCCATCTGTTTGAAATCTGTAAAAACAAAACACAAAACAAGAATGCAAGTTACGTGTATGCATGTATGTATTTCCTATCCAGTTGGGTTAGGTCTTCTGCCTGTTCCCTCGGTGACCGCTCAGTTCTTTTTCATTTTTTTTAGCAAAGTACATCTTCAATCTGCTTACATCGGCTGACTCGGTAAACTCATTTTTTCCAAATCTGGTAATCTCCTGGCCTTGTTTCCAACTTTCTGTCGTTTCTGCTTATTTCTTCTGAGAATTCTCTGTGTTCCAGATATCTCTGAATATCGTGATACCAAGGGTTCCCGCCATCAGCTCCCACATATGATATCCTTTCTGTCTCATACAATGACTTACTTGCAGTTGTCAGGACAAGTGATTTCATCACCAATTTCTTCGGATCTTCCCAAGCGCGGCAAGTGTCGCTAATGCGTCTGCCATCTGATTTTTCTTCGGAAAATGCTGAAACTTACAATCATGGAGTAGTCTGTGCCAGACTTCTGAGGTAGAACAACCATTCTTCCTTTAACTCTCATTTTCCTTGGATCCATAACTTTTCAAACATTTCTGACAACGGCTTTCTCAAACTGAAAGAGTTTTCTGTTTCTGAGAGGAGCAATCTCTGAGGAAGTAGGCTCAGTCTTTGAAGGTTTTCCAATGATCTTTTCATTCTGGTTGCATAAGTCTCTGTTACTAGCTGTACAGGGCACGGTCAAACTGGTCACATCATTGGTCAGGACTTGCAACTGCTCAACAACTCGGCTACCTTGGCTTCCAATTAATCTAGGCGGGATTCTTTGCCAGCTGACTCACTCATACTGTTTGATGATTCCTTGACAAATCTCTCCTCTTTCCCAACCCAACGAGAGTCTATAATGGCTTCTAAGACAAAAAGGGTTAACATGATGCATGAATGCATGACATATGATGTATGATGTACAGAAATAAATAAACTCATAAAATGATTCACACTAATTGGCTCGTTATCATTTTAAAGTATTCAATCACACTATTGCGCAATGCAAACTTGTCCCAGTTGAAAAGGCCCAACAAGTTTACACTTTTGCGATAACACGGCTAAATAACTTCAAATGATAAAAGGCCCAAACACAAACTGGCCCATCGGCATTTCAGAAATTTTGGCCTAATTGTCAAAAGGACATGAACTTGTCCCGGTTTAAACGACAACGAGTTCACATCTTTTTAACAAATAGTCCAACTAAATCCAAATGACAACGGTCCAAAACACAAACATAAAACAAACTGGCCCATCGACATTTCAGAAATTTTGACCTAATTGTCAAAAGGACATGAACTTGTCCCGATTTAAACGAAAACGAGTTCATATCTTTTAACAAAGAGTCCAAATAAATCCAAATGAAAACAGTCCAAAACACAAACATAAACACAAATGACAACAGTCTAAAACACAGGCATAAACACAGTAGTCATGATTAATTAAAACACAAATCACAAAATTACAAGATATCATTTCGGAGCCAATTCTCTATATCCCCAGTGGAGTCGCCAGACTGTAGACAACAGGAAATCGGCGACGCTATTCTAGGCTCGCGGCCTAGTTGAGAAGTACGAAATAACATGGAGTCGCCACCCGGTGTGAGCCGGGAAAATGAGATTTAAGGCCGCACTCACCCCTCGCAAGAGAAGACCTCAAACCTTTGGGTTCGGAATGGTCTCTTACTTTATGTCATCTTGTAATGTTTGTGATTTGTGCAATATTAATCAAAACTACTTAACATACATGTACAATGATAATTCAACCTAATTCACATTCATAAAAATAAATCTTACATTTAAATTTACATGCTTCGAAAATGAGTTTTCATAACATAACAAGTACAAATATAAACATGTGGGCCAGTAACTTGGCCACTATTAATGTAGGACCTCGCATACTTGATTAGACGTATCTGACATCAACCGAATACGCCGCGTCCGTAACAGTAAAGTAACAAAGGGTGCCCTCAGGTCTTACCTTTTAGTCGCTGTCTGGGAGTGCGTTCCGCGGTGCCGGAAGGGGTTATCATTCCACTGTTCTCACTGATGCGCTTTTTCCGCTGTTTTGTCCGGGTTCGCCATTTTCACTGTTTTGTCCATTTTCACTATTTTCACCCGCGGTTACAGTTTACCGTTTTATCTGTATTCTCACAGTTTCAACTTGCCGTTTCACTCGTTATTTCCGCTTGTCATTTTTTTGTATTTTCTTTCCATTTTTACTCGCTGTTTTCTCTCCGTTTTTAACTTAAATTCTCGTTCTCTCTCGGGTTATTTTTGGGGTTGTTTTGGCTAATGTTTGAGGGTTATTTCACGGCAATTTAGTGTTTCATAAGGGTTGTTGGTCTCGGTTCTCTCTGCAGTGATGGGCTTGGGCGTGAAGGTTTGGTGCTCGGTTGGAGGGTTGCCTTGCCGAGTGGAGAGAAGTGAGAGCCGTGAGAAGTGAGGGCCAATGGGGGGTCTGTACGTGAAAGATCTGGCGAGAGAGAAGAGGATGAAGTCAGCTAGGGTTCTTCTATTTCTTGTTCACGGTGAGGAGAGAGACGGATGAGTTTAAAGACGTTGTGAGGAGGGTTTACTGGTCTTTGGTTTTGTGGCCTGTGGTGAGTTGAATGGTGCCGTGTTTCGTGTGAAAGGGGAGAGAAGTGAGTTGAGCGTGAAGGCTTGGGCGTTAAGGGTCTGATTGTGCTGCTGCTACCGAGAATAGAGGGTCTATGGAGATGGAGGGGGCTGCTTGTGCTTGTTTGAGAATGAGAGGGCTGCCCCGGGTTGGGAGTGACGATGGTTGGTTTATGTGTTAAGGGCTGTTACATATGAGCTGCATGGAGGCTGTGTAGGGGCTTTGAGTGTGGCTGAGACAGGGGCAATAACATGGGTTGTTGTGGTGTCTAAGTGTCTGCTCCTCTACAATGAAGGGCTGCGTAGGGTGTCATCGTGAACGTAAGGGGTGAAGGGCTTGCTGTGCAAAGTAGTGGGCACTTGGCTTGAGTTATGGGTGTTGTGGGCGTTTGGCAGTGTTCAGGCTAGGGTCCTTTATTTGTCTATTACGTGGACAAGGGATTTGTTATGGCATGGTGGTGGTTGTCTTCGTGGTAGTGAGTGTCTAAAGGTTTTGGTGAGTGCTGTTAGGGTTGTTGTTGCTTGAGACGTGGAATGGTCTGTAAAGGGGTAGTTGATGGAAATGGGCTTAAGGACTGCTGTTGGCTGGTTTAAGGGTCAGTGAGGGTGGTGCGTGAACAAGGCAAGGGCATGAACAAGGCAAGGGCGTGAAGGGTCTATGGCAGTGGCTGCTACCTTGTGTCTTTGGTGATTCCCTTGGTGTTTTTTATTATGCTCAGGATCATTGATGATTTGGAGATGATGATGCCGTTGGAGATGAATGATCCATGCGTGATTGAAGGGAACCAAGGAGGCAGAAACAAAAGCCATTTCGGTGGAGGATTGGAGATCACATGGAGTTTGGCATTTGTGTTTGGTTTGGTTGATGGAAATAGGCGAATAGGCGTGTGGGGCACTTGGTTTGACACAATGGAGGGTGGCCAGTTGGCTTCTTGTTGTTTTGTATAGGTGGTTGCAGGGTTGTTGATTGAGGACATGGGTGCTTGTGTTTGTTGAATGAATAAAGAAAAGAAAGAAAGGTAAAGTGGGAGCATGGGTGTTTGACAATTGGTGATGATAATTTGTTTTGTTGTTTATGGAGGGGCACATTATTTACGTGGATGAATGCATGGGAAAGGAGTGGCAACAAGTTGTTTGAGTGGTGGGCATTTGTTGGCTTTGGCAAGTGGAAGAATAAAAATAAAAAATGAAAAAGAAAGGTGACATGGATTATAGCATTCACGTGGGGCATGCATGGTGATGGTCGAAAAATGGAGGGTAATTGTGTGGGAATTATTTGGTTTGTGGAATTATTTAATTTGTGTATGGAATGTGTGAAGTGTGTATTTTAATTTGTGATTTAGTTCTTCGTTATTTATGTTAAAATTATCATTTAATTGGTTGGTAATTTTTAATGATTTAATTTAGTCAAATTAATTTAATTGGTTGGTGAATTTTAATTTGCATGGAAGTTAAAGGGTCACAAGCGAGGGAAATTAGAGAGAGAGAGAAAAGGTGCGAGAAAGAACGAGGAAAAGGTTCCGATCGAAGGATAATTTTGAAATGGAAAAAAGGCGACAACGAACCCGAAGCAAAACGAGCGAATAAAATCCATCAAAAAGTCAATTCTTGACTTAGTCCTTCCGACGACCGCTTCCCGCGACTCCCGCGACATAAAAGAGACTGCCTCCGTACAAGGCTCATCATTGGGCTGGTATGCAAAAATGCAATGCCTACAGTTACCATCTGATTCGGGAGATTATACATCGTGGCAATGTAAAGGTCGAGAAGGTCGCATCGGAGGACAACATTGCAGATCCGCTGACGAATGCTATTTTTCAGCATGTGTTTGAACGACATATACATAGTTCAGGTATTAGATGCTTGAGTGACTGGCTATAGGCCAAGTGGGAGATTGTTAGACATTATGACCCGTATCGTCACTGTTTTGTAATGATATTGTATTATTGTACAAAATTAACTTTGTGATAATGAAATTGCCTTTTGCCATTTTGTAAATTATTTACTTTGATATATAAATGGCAAAAGTCCATATGATTAGTTCCGTATTGAGATGATATGAGACAGTATCAATATAAAAGGTTTAATCATTAAATATCCCTAATCGGAGTATTATCGAGATCGGACATCGATAATGCGGAATAGACTAGTATTGCACTTGTGCTCGTTGTGATGGCACAACGGCATAGTTCTCATATATTTAAGTATTGGATACTTATGCAAGTGCGATAGGAGGTTGTGTTTTACCGATGGTACGGAAAACAGCTTCGCTCTGGATAGACCCCGCGGAATCCCATTGGTAGTATGTCTGCGTGTCTATGGGAGGCCGCATCAGGGTAGGTGTATATGGTCTTAACCTGAGACTTGCATCGCTAGTACTTGCGACAATCGGTAAACTTTGGTTTTGGTGGTTCGGGGCTTTAACCGGTTCTGTGTACACCTCTTCTGGGTTTATCGAGAATCGTAGTGTACTGGATGTGATGTCAAGATGGAAGTATCACTTCAGACATAGGAGATGATGATCACGCAGGATACAGAACTAGTACTCTATAAAATGTTGCAACCATCAGGACAATATGACCAGGTCAGGATTGTCCGATTTAAAGAGACTAGTTGTTTGATGTCCGATATATGTTTCGTACGGGGCAGACACATTTCCAGCCCCAGGCCTAATACTGGATCGATGTACGCAATACTACGGTATGCTACGCTTGATAAAGATCTTATATTCCAATAAGAATATTTCTGGAGAATTGGGTAGGCATGGCGCTTTGCTAGAAGCCAACCTTGTCTTGTAAATCGGTAAAAACGTAGTACGAGGTACGTACGTGTTCGGATTATCCGACGACCGTATTTACTGCCAACATATCCGGAGATCTCTTTGGTCGCTTCCTGAAGATTCACCTATGATATTTGATTCGAACTTTATTAATCTTGGATTAATTACGGAGAAACTTTATCTTGGACAAAATGCCTAACTTGGAGAGAGAACGATTAATTTGGAATTAATCGATAAAATAATATATTCGATATATTAAACGAAATTAGATTTCGACGCGAAATTAATATCAGATTTTAATTCGGGCAAGCGAATTAATTTAGAATTAATTCGTTAGCGATGTGAATAGTAATTTCACTAGGCATAATTATTTAATTTACGTCGCGACGGAAATTCGTTAATTCGGAATTAGCGAAACCGAGCCCGAAAGTGTTTGCGGACACATTCGTATTTTGAAACGAGTGGGACCCGCAAGTCACATCGCGAAGTCTCATCACTTGACATGACTAGTTGATGGATGTCACAAGTCACCTTTATTGAGTGACACATTGTCACTATTCATGAAAGAAGTTGGTGAGGCCATTTAATGGCTTTTTTGGAGGGAAAATGTTTTTGACTTTTTGGAAAGGTATTTACCAAATATTTTTGGTAATTATTTGACATCTCTCGGTTTTTAGAAAACAAAAAGCAGAGAAAAAGAAAATCAAAAGAGCTTATCTCCCTCTCTCTCTTGCTCACGCCGTGAGCTTCCAAAGGCAAGAAAGAATGGATTTTTTTTTTTTTTACTCCTTTTGCTAGCACATTGAAGGATCAAAGGAGGTGATAGGGAAACAACCTTGGAGCTTGGAATACAAAGAAACCTTGGAGCTTCTTCTTCACTTCCACCTTGGCCGAAAATTTGAAGCTTGGAGACTCAAAGATTTTCTTCATCACTTTTCATCACAAGCTTTGTAAGTATGATTCCGCCATGCTTCAAGTTTTACATATATAAATCATGTGTTTCATTTGCTTATACTTTCTTTAGGACTAATAATAGAATCCTACATACTCTTCTTCTTATCCTAATATTTGTTTCATGCATAATACCTCTTGAATTCTTGATTGAGTGGTAATTCATTGTCCATGTTTCGTACAATTCCTGCTAAATACTTAATACTACTGTCAAGTTACAACTATTGTTATGCCTTATAGAAATCTCATTTTCAAACTTCTAGCCATGCTCAACATTACCTGTCACCATCAGGTTCTTCCTAATGGGTACTTTTGAACTTTTCTAGAAATATTAGCGTTCTCCATGGTTAAGCCTTTTGCATATACTGATTCCATTCTAGTGTAAGTGTATAAAAGAATAATCTCATTTATATTCCCTTAGCGACATCTACTTCATCACAATCTAGCATTCATCTACATAACTTAACTATTTAACTCTCTATTTTCTCACTAAGCTTTAACTATTTATGGGCTCTATTCTTCCAACTTCTTACATCTCTGACTATCAGTAGGGCTTGGGACTTCATAGTGCAAGGTCAGATTCTTCATGTATCTCTTGCTCAGTAGTGTTATCTACTGAATGGCTTTTGTACTAAGGAGGTTAATTATGGGTAGCTTCTTTGGGATCCTTCTCAATTGGCTAATGACTTAGAAGAAAAGTTCTTAAGCTGAGCTTAACTGTATGTATAATTTTGCTTAAACTGTATTCATTGTTTCGGCGTCGATGTTGGCAATTCGGTTCTAGTTACAGTTCATACTCTATCCGTACTTTCACTTCCAATTCTACTATAAATTCGATTACGATGTTCTACACTAACTTGTTCTCCATACCTGGTTGCATTCTTGGATCTCCCTATTTTTGTTGCTCCCATAGTCTTACTTTGTCAAGTGACCTTAATCGAATATATGCAAATATACACAAGCTCATAAATCTCATCTTTATCCGATGACCGTTTATGTGTAAAATATTTGATAACTCACCGACTGCACTGAATGTAACTTTGTAGTAAACATATCTTCTCGATTCCGTATTATACCACACATCTACCAAACCACTCATACTCGTGGCTGTCTGGTTGACTTAACTATGGCTGGCTACTTCATATAGATTACGTGAGCTAAAATGTAATAGAACTCGGGTTTCATTATAATACCGAGAAACCTAATTGCTACCCATTTCTGTCATCGCTTACTTGGTATTCTCCCATATTATTGTTGCACCTTGACAATTCCACTTTCAACCCTTTGAATTATTGACCTTTTCGTCTTCTCTTCTGTTATATTCTATTCCTGAAAGTTTTGTGGTCTATGTCTCTGTTTTCTTATCTGAATGATATAATCTCTTACATGTCCTTAGCCATGTCTAACACTATTATTTTATATTCTCCTCACTGTTAAACTAACGTTTTATCTCTTCATCGCTTCATCTAGAAAACTTATCTTTTAAATCTCTCACTTAGAGCTATTTTCCTCTTCTATTTTGCTTTTGTACTATATCTTAAGGTTTTATGTTTTGGTCTCCTTCCACTACGTATTCACTTATTTTTGGGAGTATCTTAAGGCGAACATAGAGGTACATCTTTGCTGCTGTTGTCTAAGGAGGGTTGGGGTGGGAATTATCCTGGAGTCTTCTGGTTGCGGTGTTTTCTACACTAGTTACCCGTGTTACAGTTGCACGTGCTGCTTATCTATAAGCTTAGGACTCTCTTGTTTACATATCCGGTGTTGGCTCCCAGACTTAGATACTTCTACTAAAAACTATCTGAATTACCTTATTCAACTTTACTCGTAATTTATCTACGGCTATTGGTCATACTATCTCTTACTGAGAACCTCCATAAGGTTCATGCTCTCTCAAACTCCTACCGTACTCCCATTGTTATTCTTCATTTCTAAGTTTTGCTATGTTACTTGACTTTACTCATTATCTCAGTTTATTGATTATCTTAAGTCCTCACTTCCTTGGAAGCTCTAAATATTAACACAAGTTATGGCATTGCTACTGATCTTTTGGCTTGTGTGTTACATTCTCACTAATCTTGTATAAGTCGGATATCTAAGTTATGGGAAACTCTGTATAAGTCGAGTATTTTGATTCCTTACTCTTTTGAACCTTTACTTTCTTAGAGGCTATTCGTTCTACTGTTCGACTACCTTGTTATTTCGTGATTTATCCATCATGTCCAACGCCCTCCCTTACTTATTCAAATCCTTACTGGGCTCTAAGTTGAGAGGTGGACACATGCTTCCCACTTCTGGATGGGTGCCTATATACTTACTAGAGTACGAGTTACTGGAAGGAAGAATTGTCATTTTTCACTCTGTCGAGACCTGAATCGACTACTTCATGTCTTAGGCTCCATCACTTTTATCATCCATTATGTGGTCTCCATTTATGTTGTTGTCTTTACGCTATGTTACCTATGTCACTATACGTACTAAATTCTCTTGTCTCTTTTTATTTTCTTCTTGCTGTTTTCATATCCCATCTCTTAGCTCTAAGTCATTCTATAGAGGCTAGTGGTGGTTCGTTCTTCTGGCTACTTCATGGATCTATGCTCTCTGCTTTAGCTATAAGCTACAACTTTACTATATAATCTTTATGTCTGCACCGGTACTCCTTGTTAAATCCTGAGTGTCTCATATCTCATGAGTCTGTCCTTTTGAACTTACATGGACTTCTACTTGTATTGGTCTGATCTATAGGTTTCTTTCTAGTACTGGAAACTTGCCATCTTGATTTGTGTCGAGTTCTTTTTCATTTATCCTTAAAAACATCATTGGTTCCTTTCTGGTAAACCACTTCTCGAGATCTGCTGTCATTATCTCAAAATACAGTATTACAAATAGTAGGCTTTCTTTATGGTTATCTTTATCTAAGCTGGTAAAGAATATGGCAGGAATCTACATCTCAATAGATATCAGACTGCTTCTTTTGATACTTTGTGTCCTGGTAGAGTCTATTACTCATGCAAGATAGGTATGAGATAGACTCCGTTAGGACAGCTTCTTTAACCGGTATAACTTAAGGCTAAGAATCTGGGTAGATCAGGGCCTTGTCTATCGGATTCTTAGGTTAAGATAACAAATCATTTCCGCTTATGACCTTCATTTACCTGCTCACGAGCCTGGGTTTGGGGATCTGGAATTCTCTATATCCTTTTTGCCATCTCATATCCATTGGAACTCCTATCTAATTTTGATTTCTTACTTTCTTTATCTTTCTGTCTATCAATCGTTACTCGGAAAACTTGTTATCTATATGATATTTTCAAAACTATTGGGTCTACTAGAAGAATTTTCTAAGGGGGAGAGGAATATTACTTTGGGGGAAGGAACCTTACTTAGATTTACTCGACATCTTACTCATGCTCTTTCTTACTGTATTCTCTTTTACTACTACAGGTTCTGATGTTTCCTTATTTATCTGTTTCTTTACCTTTATCTCTCTTTGGCACTAGTTTCTTGAACCTCTATGTACCATTCTTTACTTTTCTTATAGCTTTATCTTCTCACTCATTTGCATAACTTTTTTTAAAAATTTACTCTCTGTTCTCATAACTTGTCATGAACTTTTGTTGGTAAGTCAAGATAACTATATAAGGATTTCCTGTCAGAATAAGGGTTATGGTTACTTTATTAAGAAGAAGATTCATATAGCTTTGGGAATTTTACTAACCCGTCTATAAGATTTGAGGACGTACTCGATGATCGGATACTGGAGAGGTAGTGCCTCATATACGGGTATCTTGGACATACTGCGTATACAAGACCCTAGCACTCTGCCTACTGCACATCCTCCGGAATACCTGCAAAATAAAGAAACTGGGAGTGGGGAGGTTAGATCGCTTGAACGATCTAAGTCAGTGGATGGTTTTTAAATGCAAACTGAAATACTTATGAAATGTTCACTGAAAATATTTATGGATAAACTGAATCTTCCTGAAAGCATTTCCGAAATTTCTTTTTCTGAAACTTTTCTAGAAACTTCTTTCTTTTTGAAAATAATTCTTTATCATAAAATTGTTTCTCTTAAAAACTTCTATTATACTAGTTTTTCTGAAAATCACATCTTTGAAAATCTTATTTATGAAAATCTGTCTTTGGAAAACTATTTCTGAAAATCTTCATGTAGTCCTGACAGCTTTGGCATGTCTAGGATTTCCATTTTCAATTAAATTTATCTATATCCAAATATAATCGGTATAAATAAATTTTATCGACTACATTCTCACAGCTTTGGCACGTTCTTGAATATAGGCATAGAAATTTATTTATATCTGTATTGACAAGGCGGACCAAGGAAAAAGCATACACAAATATAAATTACTTTAAAGCCTTATTAAAAGGGAATTTTTCGCTAAACTGTCAAACAGATTAGTTAGATACAATCTTAGAATACATGCATCTATGGAAATAAGTTTTAGATTATATATCAAATATCAAGATAGAATCATTTCATGGATTAAGAATTAGACTCTCTCTGATACTATTTGTTAGGGTATATACGGTTTTGCTAGGTAGCGCAACGGAAGTCGAAAATCAGATTTTTCAAATTTCAAAATTTTTCTTTAGACTATTAAAATAAATTATTTATTTAATATTGAATCTCAAATCAAATTTAGAAATGTCCAAATTACCCCATTACCGAAATTGCCAAGAATACAAAATTTTTGTTGTTTGCTCATTTTAGTCAAAAAGTGTCAATTACACATTTAAATATTTCCAAAACACTACCAAAATGATTAGTATACTTCTTATATACTTAATTACATCCATAAAATGAAAAGCCTCAATTTAGCATTAGGCATAAACCCTAGAAATTTCAATTAATCAAATTTCACCAAATTAGCTTTCAATCTAGCATTAAAATAATCTATCCTACATTCTTAAAGTCTCACCATATCCAAAAATACTCAAGAACAATTCTAGGATTCCATAAAGTGGCATAGAAACTCTAGAATGGCAACCTGATTTCCTAGAGAAAAATTGAACTTTAATAACCATTATTAAGCTCAAAGTTTCATCACACATACATATATACTTCCCAACGAGCATCCAACAAGAAAAACCCAAATTTAAGAGAGAAAAAAAAATCAAAGATACATCTAATGTAATTTAATTAAGCAATGAAAATAATTTCCTCAATAAAGATAAGAAACTTACCTTAACTTTCCCAATATTTGAGCTTAGGTTTAATCTTTGATTCCACCAAGTTTTCTATCTCTTAGGGTTTTCTCTTTTTGTTCTTGTTTTTGTATTAAAGAAGAAATGGAACAATTCTCTTTTCATATACCTTGGCCGAAAATAGCCATACAAGGGAGAGAGAAAAAATAATTTTTTAATCAAAACAATTTCAACCATAAATATCTAATCTCACTCACTCAAACAAAAGGCCACATGTCACCATTAGATATATAACAAATGTCATTTTCTAAAAAGACATACACTTATATATTTAAAATATATTTATTTAAAGAATTAATTAATTAACATTTTAATCAATTAATTCATTTAACTAAACATATAATGTATTTTGACATTTACACTAAATGATAAAATACATTCAAAGTTAAAATATATTTCATAATTCATTTAGTAATTAATTAATACATATCTAATCAAATTATGTCTCTAATACATATACACATTAATTTAGGAAATTACCGAATGTCCCCGCATGTGTAATTTTCGTTTAACCGTTAAACGATTTCTGAATAATCAATATTATTCGTTTTGAGTCACCCTAGTGCTCTATGAGTATTTTTGATTATGTGAGACCCTATAAGTTCAGGTATATCCGTCATGGAATCCAATCTCATGTCTATAATGTTGGGTTTCTCTAAGGTCCCAAGGATCAATTCAAGCAGCAAACACATGTGAATACAACAATGAAATATGGCGGAAACATACTTACATTGATCGGTTTGGATGCGTCGAAGAAAAAGCTTTTCCTCCATGGTGATAAAGCTCTCGGCCAAGGACTGTTTTTGAGCTCCTCATTTTCGGTCACCACCTCCATTGATGCTCCAAGCTCCAAGCTTTCAAATGGTGATTCCAAGCTCACAAGTGCGGTTCCCTATCACCTTAGGATGACTCCTTTGTGTGCTAGCACTCTTGATTTTGCAAAAAAATCATCACCTTGCTTCTCTTTGTATTCGGCAGTAGCAGAAAATGGAGAAGAATAAGTTTGGTCCAAGACCGTGAGAGAGAGGAGGGAAATGGCTCCAAAAACGTGAGTGATGAAGAGAGAGAGTGTGTTAGGTTGTTCTAAAATTGGTAATTGATTTTCTAAAATTCAAATACATAATTTTGCTTTCAAAAAGTCAAACCATTTAAAGCCACAACCACTTCCATCAACTATTCACATCAAAAGTGACTAGACACCACATCACTCAAAGTGACAAGTGAATTGACGCTTGATGTGACTAGTGATTTGACGTTTGATGTGACTTGTGGGCCACACTTTAATTCGCAATGCGAGTGCGCCCGTAAACACTCCCGGGCTCGGGTTCACTAATTATAAATTAACGAATTTTCCCTTGCGAAGTAATTAAATAATTATGCCTAGTAAAATTACTATTCACGTCGCTAACGAATTAATTCTAAATTAACTCGTTCGCCCGAATTAAATTATAAATTTAATTCCGCATCGAAATCCAATTTCGTATAATATATCGAATTTATTATTTTATCAATTAATTCCAAATTAATCATTCTCTCTCTTTTAATAAATATTTTATCCCAGATAAAATATCTCCGCAATTAATCCCATATTAATTTTCTCTCTCATCATTAATTAATCCCAGATTAATAAAGTGCGAGTCATACGTCATCAGTGAATCTTCGGGAAGCGGCCCATGAGATTCCCGGATATGTTGGCAGTAAATCCGGTTGTCGGACTATCCGAACACGTAAGTACCTAGTACTACGTTTTACCGATTTACAAGACAATGTTGGCTTCTAGCAAGCGCCATGCCTACCCAATTCTCCAAAAATATCCTTACAGGAATATGTGATCTATATCAGGTGTAGTATACGTAGTATTGCGTATTACGATCCAGTATCGGATGTCACGTGCAAGGCCTGGGGCTGGAAATGTGTCTGCCCCGTACGAATCACATATCGGATCTCTGGTAACTAGTCTCTATATCGGATAATCATGACCTAGTCATATTATCCCGATGACTATAGTACATAAGAGAACCAGTTCCGTATCCTACGTGATCATCATCTCCATTATGACTGGAGTGATACTTCCATCTCGACATCACACCCAATACACTACGATTCTCAATATACCCAGAAGAGGCGTACACAGAACCTGTTAAAGCCCTGGAAGACCAAAACCAAAGTACATTGATTGTCGCAAGTATTAGCGGTGCAAGTCTCAGGTCAAGACCAAATACACCTACCCTGATTCAGACTTCTATAGAAACATAGTCATACTACCAATTTAATTCCGAGAGGTATATCCAGAGCGAAGCTATTTTCCGTACCATCGGCAAAACACAACCTCCTACTATACTTGCATGAGTATCTTATACTCAAATATATGAGAACTATGTCGTTATGCCCTCATAACACGCACAAGTGTAATACTAGTCTATTCCGCATTATCGATGTCCAATCTCGATAATACTACGACTAGTGATATTTAATGATTAAACCTTTATGGATTGATACTGTCTCATATCTTATCAATCCGGAACTAATCATATGGACATTCTATCATTTATACATCTTGGTAATCTAATTACAAATGATAGAAGAGCAATTTCCTTTGTCACATAGTTAATTTGTACAACAACACCATGATCTGTACAAATAGTGACGCTATGGGTCATAACTGTCCAACAATCTCCCACTTGGCCTATAGCCAGTCATTCGAGTGTCCTAAACCCGAACTATGTACGGTTCGCTCAAATTTCTGAGAAAAGACTTTCGTCAGCGGATTTGCATGATTATCATCTGATGTGATTTATTCGATCATCACATTGCCACGATGTATGATCTGAACGAATCAGATGAATATCGAAGTATATATCTGGATCGTTGATGAGACCATTAATTCTTTAGCCTGCGTTGTATCTAAGCTCAGCTGCTAACAGAATTATATCTCTCCGACTTACGCGGTTCTTGTGTATTCGAAGAGTATTGGTATAGTTTCATCCTTGATGAACTATTTGTGTTCCATTAAGGAATTGGTGCCCAGAATAGTATTACTCCGATTTTCATCGAGTTTTACTTTCCTCCCACTTACCACTGCATATCGGTATTCCTCTTAGGAAAACCGCATGGTGAGCAACAATTACATTGTTCTCCAGTGAGTTGTGTAAGTACCATACTTTGGTTTCCCTAGGATAACCCGCAACTTAAGCACTTATCCGATTTGGGTTCTAGTTTGGTATCATCCAAACATATGCCTAGCATTCCCAAATCTTCAGGAATGAGAAAACCCGGTTTCTTTCCTGTTCATATCTAATATGAAATCTGTCTAACAGATTTTTATGGAACCTTATTCAAAATAAGTTTTGCACTGTTTAAAGCTTATCCTTTGAAGGAAATGGTAGCTCAGAGCGACTCATGATTAACCTTATCATGTCCAACAAAATTCGGTTTCTCCGTTCGGACACACCATCAAACTGACGTGTTCCGGGAGGAGTCCTCATTGAAAGAATACTTTACTCTTTCAAGTGTTTAAGAAACTTATTGCTTAAGTATTTTCATCATGGTCTAACCGTGATGATTTTATACTTTAGCCGATCTTTTTGTCTACTTCGTGTCGAAACTCTTTGAATTCATCAAAAGTTTCCGATTCGTGTTTCAAAAGAAACACATAACCATAACGCGATGCCACATCCGTAAAGGTCACGAAACATTCATATCCACCTCTAGCCTAGTTAGACATGGGCCCACTTACGTCACTATGAACGAGGGCTAACAGATCGATGGCATTTGCACTTTTACCAAGTAAATGTGCTTTAGGCACTTTGCCTAATAAACTAGATTCGTAGACATTATTTGAATAGAATCAAATCCGTCCTAGTATCCACTCTTCAAAAGTGTGGATATACGAGTCTTATTTAATTGTGTCTCAGACAATAATGCCACTTTTAAGTTTCAACTGATTAAATCAGTTTGAGCTGTCTGTTTGTCGTGTTATATGTTTGAGATTTATTTATATTCAGAATATAAATACTGTTATTCACATCTAATGTGTTTATCTCAATATCATCTTTATAAAATGAAACACTTTAGCGTTCTAGGATATAAAGGTACATCTGCAACGGGTTAAACCCTGATATAGAGATAATGTTTCTAGTCAAACTAGTTACATTGTAACAGTTTCCTAATTTAAGTACACACATGAAGGGTAGTTCCTAAACTTAGGTATCTACGGTTAAAACAACGACTTTCGTCCCGTTCTCAATTCGCAGATTAATCTCAAGTGAAGTCAGTATCCTGCTATTCAGCAGATTCTGCACATCAATACATATTTATGTACCACCCTCAGTGTCTAAAATCCAATTTTAATACTAGTAGTGAACATATTTATGACAAACATATTTGAAGTCGGAGCCTTGCACCATCTTTAATTCCTTCATGTCTGCCTTGTCCATACGGCAGTCACGCTTCTGTGTCCCCGTTTGCGACAATTTAGGCAGACATTTTGGGATATGTCCTTTATCTTCCCAGAAGATTATAATGACTTTTCCTTTGCCCTTTTCACACCCCAGAAGCCTTTGGCCAAGCCTTGGTCTTCCGGAATGTCGAAGTAAGGAGCGCGCCTTGCGCTTCTTGCCTTATTGCAAACTTTGGCTTTGACTCCTTGAGTATAGCCATTAACTCTCCAAGAGTTTATTATTGCAATTAGTACTTCTAAGATCTAAGAATATATCTATGAAGTTCCTTCAATTTCTTTATCATACTATAAGGATCTAATCCTAAGTTCTTATTTAAGAAATTAAGGAGTCTATTTGGCAATCTTAATGGATTAAGCACTAAAGTTATCATCACATGAATATTCCAAATATCATGTTCCATTATTTGCTTAACTCCGGGCTTAGGCCTAAGATGTTATTTTATCAAATAAATTAACTTCTCAGTTTTCAGGACTATCCTGAAATTTTATTCCCAATTTGAAAATTAAAGTCGTTTAAATACATTTTCATCCAGGATTATGTTTTAAACACTAATCTTTCAATTTATATTGATTCTAATAGTCCAACTATTTAATCAACTATTTTAAGTACTATTCATTATAATGATTACTATAGTCAAACTATATAATCAACTATAATTTAATTGATTAAATTCAATTATATTGATTACTATAATCCAATTATGAAATCAACTATTAATTGAAATTAGTTAATTCAAATATATTGATTACTATAATCCTATTATATAATCAACTATAAATGAAATAGTTTGAATACAGTCCAACTGTTTTATTAAAACAACAATTAAATATTAGTCCAACTAATATATTAATATATTTGACGAAATAATTTGAATGAGCGCGTATGGCAAGTAATTAAATATTAGTCCAACTAATATATTAATATATTTGACGAAATAATTTGAATGAGCGCGTATGGCAAGTAACTAAACGAATATTGCAAATTTAATACTTGCCTCCCACTATTTTTCGGCGAGCCTCTAACCCTATGTTGAGTACTCGGGAAACCTTGTTTCCTAGTGGGCTAGGATCCCGTTAAATAACACACAATCTTGACTTTGGCCAACAAATTGTATGATAATTAACTAGGTAGATCTCTAAGATCAATTGGATCTAATCCAATTCCTAAATCCAGTAGGTGGACGTCCAAGTCCGAAACATATATCATATATATGCCAATATATCCAATATATAGCTTAACCTTTTTCCTCTGAATCAACTAAGCCTTGGCTTTGGCATAACAAACTTAGTGATCCCAGTTAAGCGGAACCCATTGACCATGGAAAGCTTCATAATCAATGTCGATGGACAAGAAGTGATCTTGACTTTGGCCAACAAATCACAACTTGGACAAGACACCGATATGGAACAAAGCCTTCATGATTCAAACACATCCTCGACGGACAAAGGTCTTGACTTTGGCCAACAAACCAATGCCAGTCTTGGATCTTGAGTAAGAATCACTCAATGGAAGGAAAAACGCTTAATATGATTTTGAGGGTTTTTCGCGTGCAATTGGCAACCAATTAATTATCTTTGTTAGGTCTCATCATCATACACCCTTAAACATGCATTCTAAACACATAATAAGGCACGTAAGTAAATAAATAATAATGATATGCGGATGGATATTTAAACACATTGTTCCTAGAACAAATCTCTCCATTTCCTCTCTCCCGCTAGCACAAGTATTACTTCTACCCATTACATAACACTTCTAAAGAAACCTCATTTACATTGAGGGGAATAGGTAAGAAGAGAAATACAAAGAGTAAGGAGGTAATAGGCTGGACACGCAGGTCCAATTAATAAATTCTAAATTTATTACAACAATTTCCAAAATTGCCCCACCCATTCAATATCCATCCGATATAAATTATTCATTCATCGCAACCATGCATTCACACAAGCATGTTATCAATCAATCTAATCCAATTAATTAATCTGAATTTAATGACCATCCAATGTTCAAACAACGATTTGATTTTGCGCGAGTCAAACTTGTTTTGCGAATAAGTACTCAAAGTACGAATTCTCGAATTAAATTAAACTACAACATTAAATCCAATTTAATTTTTATTTAATGCTAATTCACTATTTAATTCCAAAGTAAATATTACACTTTATTAACGAACCTTTACGACTTAGATTCTAAATCTAACCGTTACGGGTCTCAAAGCCCGATTAACATCAAATGTCAATTTAATTTAAAGTCCAATGGGCTTTTAATTAATTTCTAAGGCATGCACTTTTGGTCAATATGGGTCAAACCCAAATACCAAAGCCCATTTAAGGAATCACCCTTATTTGCCAAGAAACCAATTTAGGCTCATTAGGCCCAATTAAATATTAAAGGTCCATTAGTCATAATTGGACTTTATGGATATGGTTTTGGGCCCAATTGGATCCAACCAATTTGCCTAAACCAATCTTGGTGCAACCAAGCCCATTAAGCCCAATTACAAATTTTAAGCCCAATTTCCAAAATATGCCCAATTAATTAAATTCCAAAATTCCAATTTCACAATTTAATTACTCAAAGTGTAATGCCATAATTAATCACCCAAATTAACATTTCTAAAATATCAATTTACACAATTAATTATGCTCATTATCATCAAAACATGTCCAACACATTTTAATCAAAAATCAAACCCATTTCATGCTTCTATGTCACGGCAATGGTAGGGTTTTTATGTCCAATTATAATTCCAATCTAATTGAATCTTAAATCAACATTACCCAATTGTTTTCTAACTCATCCAATGATCAAAAACATAAAATACCATGACATTTAGGGTTCAACCATTTTCGGCCAAGCCTACTTTTTGGGCAAAAAATGATCCAATCAAATTTTCATGAAATTGATCCAATACAACTTCAATCAAACATCATTCAAGCATACTCAATCAAATAATTTAATCAAATCATGCTCAAAATCAATTTACCCAATTTTAACCCTAAGTTCAAGTTTCATGCTCAAATGGCTCAAGATACCATTGTTGGGTTTCTCTAAGGTCCCAAGGATCAATTCAAGCATCAAACACATGTGAATACAACAATGAAATATGGTGGAAACATACTTACATTGATCGGTTAGGATGCGTCGAAGAAAAAGATTTTCCTCTATAGTGATGAAGCTCTCGGCCAAGGACTGTTTTTGAGCTGCTCATTTTCGATCACCACCTCCATTGATGCTCCAAGCTCCAAGCTTTCAAATGGTGATTCCAAGCTCACAAGTGCGGTTCCCTATCACCGTAGGATGAATCCTTTGTGTGCTAGCACTCTTGATTTTGCAACAAAATCATCACCTTGCTTCTCTTTGTATTCGGCAGTAGCAGAAAATGGAGAAGAAGAAGTTTGGTCCAAGACCGTGAGAGAGATGAGGGAAATGGCTCCAAAAACGTGAGTGATGAAGAGAGAGTGTGTGTTAGGTTGTTCTAAAATTGGTAATTGATTTTCTAAAATTCAAATACATAATTTTGCTTTCAAAAAGTCAAACCATTTAAAGCCACAACCACTTCCATCAACTATTCACATCAAAAGTGACTAGCCACCACATCACTCAAAGTGACAAGTGAATTGACGCTTGATGTGACTAGTGATTTGACGCTTGATGTGACTTATGGGCCGCACTTTAATTCGCAATGTGAGTGCGCCCGCAAACACTCCCGGGCTCGGGTTCGCTAATTATAAATTAACGAAATTTCCGTTGCGACGTAATTAAATAATTATGCCTAATAAAATTACTATTCACGTCGCTAACGAATTAATTCTAAATTAACTCGTTCGCCCGAATTAAATTCTAAATTTAATTCCGCGTCGAAATCTAATTTCGTATAATATATCGAATATATTATTTTATCGATTAATTCCAAATTAATCGTTCTCTCTCTTTTAATAAATATTTTATCCCAGATAAAATATCTCAGCAATTAATCCCAGATTAATTTTCTCTCTCATCATTAATTAATCCCAGATTAATAAAATGCAAGTCATACGTCATCGGTGAATCTTCGGGAAGCGACCCATGAGATCCTCGGATATGTTGGTAGTAAATCCGGTTGTCGGACTATCTGAATACGTAAGTATCTAGTACTACGTTTTTTACCGATTTACAAGGCAAGGTTGGTTTCTAGCAAAGTGTCATGCCTACCCAATTCTCCAGAAATATCCTTACAGGAATATGTGATCTGTATCAGACGTAGTATACGTAGTATTGCGTATTACGATCAAGTATCGGATGTCACGTGCAAGGCTTGGGGCTGGAAATATGTCTGCCACATACGAAACACATATCGGATCTCTAGTAACTAGTCTCTATATCGGATAATCATGACCTAGTCATATTATCCCGATGACTGTAGTACATAAGAGAACCAGTTCCGTATCCTACGTGATCATCATCTCCACTATGACTTGAGTGATACTTCCATCTCGACATCACACCCAATACACTACGATTCTCAATATACCCAGAAGAGGCGTACACAGAACCTGTTAAAGCCTTGGACGACCAAAACCAAAGTACATTGATTGTCGCAAGTATTAGCGGTGCAAGTCTCAGGTTAAGACCAAATACACCTACCCTGATTCGGACTTCCATAGACACATAGTCATACTACCAATGGAATCCCGAGGGGTCTATCCAGAGCGAAGCTGTTTTCTGTATCATCTGTAAAACACAACTTCCTACTACACTTGCATGAGTATCATATACTCAAATATATGAGAACTATGACGTTATGCCCTCATAACACGCACAAGTGTAATACTAGTCTATTCCGCATTATCGATGTCCAATCTCGATAATACTACGACTATGGATATTTAATATTAAACCTTTATGGATTGATATTGTCTCATATCTTATCAATCCGGAACTAATCATATGGACCTTCTATCATTTATACATCTTGGTAATCTAATTACAAATGATAGAAGAGCAATTTCCTTTGTCACATAGTTAATTTGTACAACAACACCATGATCTGTACAAATAGTGACGCTATGGGTCATAACTGTCCAACGTATAATTCACCCACTCATAAATTATGACGATCACATATATTCTCGCTGAACCATACAAGTTGATATCTTCGCATATGTATAATACTTCCATCATAGGTATCCAGATAAATACAAGAGACATATATATAATGGTCAAATCTCATAAGGTATAATCTCGTCGACGTATAGATTCACGATTTCTCAATAACACTCGGAACTCATTTTCGAGTGTATTATGGCCATGGATTTGATAAATCGCAATCTCAGGAAGTGCACACCTAAATCCTGTACGCATGACTGACGGATCCTCTCTGGATACATCATCGGATATCATGAGCATCAGTCCACACCCAATGAACAGACGGAGGTCTAACTTAAAAAAGTCAAAGACGTGTCAGCCATCAAAGTGTGGAGTATAACTCATATATCCACCGTGGTATCTCAATTCAAAGGACTAGTATGCTACTCAACTCGAGAAGATTCCTATTGACGCAAGAGTACCATCTATTAGGAATCTTTCGTGAGTCGTTCAGTGCTCATCCGCTATGAACACCTACATATCTATACGAGTCTCTTTAGACTCGTGGCTCACTGAGATAAACCACCTGAATCCAATATTCTGATATACAACACGTGCCGATCTCCCGGGTTTACTTACGAACCAAGAATGTAAATATTCACCAGGAACAGTTCAAGAATGATATTGTTATAACATTTCTCAATGGCAATTATATTATAACTTAATCATTCCTAGGTCTGGTACGTCTTTACCATTTATAAGATAATATATCGACGAAACTGTATATTTTATTCATAACAAAATATTGTTCATACACGTGTTTACAGGAAAATACGTGAGAAATCGGCACGCCGAGTACGAACTCCAACACATATATGTTCTTTGCATTTGGAGAATTTCTTAAATGACACGGTTCTTATCATATGAATTTTATACTGATCAAACAACTTCTATATTCTTAATTAATTTTGGGAAATTATCAATTTCCCAACTAAAGAATAGTGAATTTAAATTCCAATTTTTTTTAAATATTCAGTTTTTTATCCGAAATTCAAAAAATATTTACTTTTTAGAGTTTTAATGATGTTATAAAGGATTGGTCATTTGATAAAATATAAGTGGAAAAATAAACACTCATTCAACTTTGTGTGAAAAAGTGAACATAATAGAAAATATAATACTTAACAAGATGTTGATAAATTTTAAGTGAAGAAATTGTGAATTTTCAAGTGTTGTAATGAGGTTTATTTACAAGAAAAATATAGAAATTAGTCTCTATCGGCCTTTTTTTGGTGAAAATTAATATTTACATTGCTACATGTAGGGATGACATTTATATCTTAAAAAAAAAAAAATCTGGAAAAATCTGGATATGCATTAATAAATTACACATTGGGATTTAGATTTATAATATATGCACGAATCTAGATCTATATGTGCTTGACTAAAGTATTCTTAGGGTGCAAATGAATGAGAAAATGTATTTTGATAATGGAAAATGATGAAAAAACAAATAGCTATGAATGATAAAATGCATATCTGGATGCCTTTTTTCCTTAAAGTTATTTAAATTTAAACATCCAAAATAAAATAAAATAGCATTTATAATTAAACAATACTAATTTAACATCGAAAACAACAACTACAATTTATAATCAATCCATAATTATTAATGCGGATCCAAATTTTTTCAAATCCAAATCTGGATATTTTCGGATATAATTGTCATCCCTATATATAATTATTGGATACATTAATTTTCACCCCAAAATAATTTATGGATATCAATTTTTAAATTTTTCTTATATAAATCCATTATAAACACTTGAAAATTTACAATTTCTCTACTTAAAAGCGTTCGTTTTTCTATCCGAAATTTATTGAGTGTTCACTATTTCACCCATATGAAAATCAAAAACATTACAAAACTCTAATATTGTTAATTGATGAATAGAAAAGTGAACATTTTTTTAACTTAGGTAGAAAATTTAACATTTTAAAAATCTTTGAATTTGACTACACCTTAATTAATTTTTAGTTAAAAAATTGATAATTTCTCATTATTTTATAACCACTGTCACAAGTTTGTATTTCTGAAATCTGGATTCAGTGGTAAGAAATTTAAAAAAATTTCGGTACAAAACTCATCTCATCGTAGATTTCAAAGTATATATTTAAGTGACCAAAGCACAAATTTTCTGAACTTTTTGACCAAAAGTTTATGATACGTTCCATCCTATGAACAAAACTACCTGTGTTATTGATACGTTACATCGTACTGTAGTGTCCCTCACACACAACTGAAGAGAAACCCTGCATATATATACTTAAAGCAAAAACAAAAAAACAAAAAAAAAAAAAAAAAAAAAAAAAAAAAAATGTAATAAAGCTTCTCATTTCATTAAGGAATATGTCAGGGGTAGTTGCTCTCTCTCTCCGCCCCATAAATTCCATTAAATTTTGCTTACTCGTCTCCATTACTTCTTAGATAGCCTTCCCATATCGGTAGTACCTACTTTCTGGTTTTAGTGGGCCTTCTTCAATGACTAAGTAAAAGCCCCAGCTACCATTTTACTCTTCAGCTTTCATTTCTGATATATTTTTATTACCCTTCTAGGGTTTATTAAAAGCACTGTCAAAAGTTAGATATCCTCTTTTAACTTCTAAACACTGCTATATATATGATTGATTTTTTTGGCTAGTGTGTCATTCAGCTTCTTCTTTTCTGCAAATAATGGCTAGTGAAAACAATCTTCCCAACTTCGTCCTATCAGTAAAACTCAAATACGTTAAGCTTGGTTTCCACTATTTGATTTCCAATGCTTTATATCTTTTGCTGGTTCCAATCCTTTGCGTTGTTTTAACTCATCTCTCAACGTTAACAGTTGAGGATTTTTTTCAGCTATGGCATGAGCTTCGGTTCAATTTTGTGACAATGCTTTTATGTTTGGTTTCCCTTGTGTTCACAACGACTATGTACTTAATGAGTCGTCCGAGAAAAGTTTACTTGGTGAACTTTGCATGTTACAAGCCTGACCCATCTCATATGTGCAGTGGAAGACGTTTCATGCAAATAGCAAACGAAACGGGGAAATTTTCAGACGAAACTTTAGCCTTTCAAAAGAAAATCCTAGAGAGATCGGGGATTGGGAATATGGGATATGGACCGAAGGCCTTGATGAACAACCCCGCGGAAAACAAAAATATGGCGGAGGCAATGAAGGAGACTGAGGCTGTAATATTTGGAGCGATCGACGATCTCTTGGCCAAAACCGGAGTGAAGCCTAGAGATATTGGGATTCTTGTGGTGAATAGCAGCTTGTTTAATCCAACACCATCTTTGTCAGCCATGGTTGTTAATCGCTACAAGCTTAGAGGCAACATTTTGAGCTACAATCTCGGTGGTATGGGTTGTAGTGCTGGTCTTATTTCTATTGACCTCGCCAAGCAGCTTTTGCAGGTACTTCGTTATTTCTGTTTACTATTTAAATTGTAAGCCAAGTTTTGAATATAAATTATAATTGGTAATAATTTATAGGTAACTCAATCTTAATAATTGTTATTAAAATAGAAAAAAATTTATTAAAATATTTTTATTTAACTCAATACAGAATTCAAATTCTTCAACTATATATATGCATAGTGTCCTAGGTTTTTATTTATTAATAACGTTTGATTGAAACTAATTATCTGCTCTGCAAGATGTATTTCATAATGAATACAATTCTGAGCATCTGCATGTCATAATAATGCATTGATTTCTAGATTTTTTTGTCATGATCATCATTCATACTTATCAGGGAACAATATATTATGCTTCATGTATAGACATGCAATCTTGATCACGTTCATATATATTTAGAGCGAATATACAAGTACATATAGTTGACTGATTGATGTTAAGTTTTTAAAATAAATTTATATGACAAAATATTTATTATATTTGATTCATTGATGTTTTAAAATAAATGTACAAATGTACAATCAATTGATTTTCCGGGCTTCTACCTAACGCTCGTGGAGTAATATCTTGTTTCATTATTTAAGTTTGTTGACCACACGACTTCTTTTCATGTGCTACTAATTCTTCATAATTATACATATATGAGTATCGTGATATTATTAATTAAAAGAATATAATAATATTTATAGTTGTAATTAAATATAATTATAGTTTATTTAATAATTTTGTTTAATATTTTAACATATGATAATAGATTATTAATTATTAAATGAGTGTTTTGATATCACTATTGTATTTTAGAATTTTTCGTCAATGTCAATGTCCTGTCGAGATCAAGTTAATGCTATCCTTAAAATGTTTGTATTTTTGTACTATATTTCCTATGTTAAGGAGTGGATCCCATCTAGCAAGTTCGTATTAAAACCGAAACAAGACACAAAAGTAGTTCGATCATAAATAACATTCATTATTTTAGTATCTTATTTAATATTAGCTTCCCTATGAAACAAATTTTTACCTAAAAAAAAATATAACAATAATTTTGATGATCGGATGATATGTCAAAGTGTTTTTAATTTAAATTAATTTGAAGACCACTTGAATATACTAATTAATTTATATTGTAACAGGAGCAAAAAAACTCGTATGCTCTAGTGGTGAGCACAGAGAACATCACAATGAACTGGTATGCAGGCAATGAACGATCCATGCTTCTCACGAACTGCCTATTTCGATTGGGTGGAGCTGCAATCCTCCTCTCGAATCGATCATCCGATCGGCGGCGTTCAAAGTATGAACTACTTCACGCCCTCCGAACACACAAGGGTGCTGATTCCAAAAGTTATAACTGTGTCTCACAAGAAGAAGATGACTCCAGGAGAATTGGAGTCAAAATAACAAAAGACCTCATGGCTGTTGCTGGAGAAGCCCTTAAAACTAATATCACAACACTCGGACCATTAGTTCTTCCAATGTCTGAGCAACTCTTGTTCACCGCAACTTTAATTGCAAGGAAGGTGTTTAAAATGAAGATCAAGCCATATATACCTGATTTCAAGTTGGCTTTTGATCATTTTTGCATCCATGCGGGAGGGAGAGCTGTGTTAGATGAAGTAGAGAAGCACCTTAAACTCACTGAATGGCTTATGGAGCCTTCAAGAATGACTCTTTACAGATTTGGTAACACTTCAAGCAGCTGCCTATGGTATGAATTGGCTTACTTTGAGGCCAAGGGCAGAATTAAGAAAGGTGACAGGACATGGCAGATTGCTTTTGGCTCTGGATTCAAGTGTAATAGTGTTGTTTGGCGTGCATTGAAGACTATCAATCCTGCCCATGAGCTGAATATTTGGATGGATGAAATTGATAACTTTCCAGTACATGTGCCCACAGTTATGCCAATTAATTTCTAACCGTTGGGAGATGGCAGTTGGGCATGGGTCAAGTGTCAAGTGTCAACTTTATTTAATGTTTATTTATGGTTTGGTGTAATAGTGATAAAGTCGTAGAGTAGAGTCGTAGTATTTCTCTTTCTGTGACAGAGAAAGGCTTTGGCATTACTAGTAATATGGTAGAATGCATGCATTCCAAAGTTCAATAATTCTAAGATCTCCATCCTTAATATGTTCACGGTTCATCAAATACTGATGAATTATACAAATCCAACTACAAATGTTTTTAAGTAACATTACTTTAATAATATTTATGACTAGATCTGTCCAAGAAATGATACAAATACATATAAATTACACAGATTTAATCATATATATTATTAAAAAAATGTTACTTTAATGAGTGATTGTATTTGCGTATCATTGTTGATATTTAAATTTATGTAGGCAATAATTACTTTTCATTTGTCAACCCCAGCGATGTCCTAAGTTTAAGTGGCGCCAATACTGTAAGTGAACTTACATCCCACATTCTACCGTTTAAGCCATGAGAAATCGCGGACGAAGGACTAATCCGATTTTGAAAAAACCGTCGATTTAGTGAGCTGACGAAAATCGATGATTTTCTCTCTTAATTTTATAATTATTTAGTTTTTTTTCATCATAAATGAATTTTTTAGTGATTTTTTTTATCATATTGAGAGATGAATTTTAAAAATTTTTACTACATGAAAAATACCTACCTTGACGGTTAAAAACAATCATCTGATGAGGTTATGACAGATTTTATATATGTCATCATATGTGCAGTCATATTAGGTGACAGACAAGAAAATCGTCACAATACGTGATAGTTTTTACCCGTCATAAATCTATCACGACTCGTGATAAATTTTACCTGTCATAACTCTATCACTAATATATCACAGATGTGACAAATTTTTTATTTTCTGAATATTTTTTTTATATTATTAAAATATTTATACAATTCTAATTAAATTTTAAAATCATAAAAGAAAAAAATAGAAATTACAAATTCATTAACTTTTGACAATTTTGTGTGTGTGTATCAATGAAGTTTCTATGTACTTGAACAACCATCATTAATCACATCATTAAATTACATAACACAAACTAGCTCAAATATAATATCAAATATGTTCCAATACTTTCTACAATACTTAATATAATAGAAGTATTGTCAGGTGTAACATAATCATCTTCATTAAGATCTGGTCTTAACTTAATTGGGTAACAATTGCTACAAGTATGCCTCTCATCTGATCAGCATCAGAATCTCACTCTACTAGTATCATCTAGTGGAGAGAACTTGTCAAGTCTCATTCATATTTAATTCATATTTAAAGTTATATTGGAGAGAGCAGTGGCTAAACTCCATGCTTTTACATGTTATTATAAATAATTCACTACAAAAATTATGGCTTTTAGCGTCCAAACCTTTAGCGTCGACATAATATTCGACGCCAAAACTCACTTTTAGCGTCGAATATCATTTTCGACGCTAATTGTCATAACTTCAGCGACGGAAAAAAATTTCGACGCCAAACACTCAACTTTTGGCGTCGAAAACATTTTTCGACGCTAAAATTATCACTATACTATTCGACGCAAAATAATTTAACCATTGCAATAATTTTTGGCGCTAAATATTAAACTTTTAGCGTCAAAAATCTGTGTCGACGCCAAAAACTAGACATTTAGCGTCGACTATATAGCGTCACTAAAGGTTTATGAAGTTTCCACCGACAATCCTTGAATCTTTAGCGTCTAAATTTATGTCGACGCTAAATGTCGGACATTTAGCGTCGAAATTGTTGTTTCAACGCTAAAAAATACAACAATTAGCGTCGAATAATCAGTTTCGACGCTAAAGATAGATTAAAATGCAGAATGCCACCAACCCTTCTCCCCCTCTGTTTTTTCTCTCATTCTCTTCATTTTCATCCTCTGAAATTTGAGAATTTCTCCTCTACAACCTCACAACTCTCCTAAAAATTTTCAATAAAATTGTAATCAATTTCCGATAAGGTAAATCTTCTTTCATATTTCTTTATTATTTTCAATTTTATGATTATATATGTTGTTTATATGCTGTTTGTTAGTGATTTATGATTCATATATGTAGAGTAAGTATATTAATTAACAAAATAGAATTTTTCTGTAAACTATTTAATTTATCAACCAAATATATATATATATATATATGCTTAAATAAAGTATTAATGAATTAGTAATGTTGATTACTGTAATATGATATCTAATAATTATATTATTATATTTAGGTATTCTGCTGAAATGGATAGAAATTGGATGAGCTCTCTGGATAGATTGAGTGTTGAATATCGTAATGGAGTGTATGAGTTTATGGAAGTCGCAAAACAACACATTGATGCAGAAGGTCGTGTTCGTTGTCCATGTGCAAATTGTTTGAATAGGAAAAGGAAGCGGTTAGATGAAGTTCATAATCATTTATACATGCCAGGAATATCACCAACTTACCGTACGTGGATTTATCACGGTGAGCAGTATCATTCTCAGTCACGGTTTTTTGATTCGGCGAAGGGAGCAGTAGTTACAATCAACCTGCAAATGATGAGATAACCGATATTTTGCATGACTTACAAGGTCCACAACTTGGTCATAGTGTTAGTGGTGACATGCCAGTGTTAAGTGGAAATGATCAAAATTTATTTAGTGAACTACTTGATGAGGCAAAAAAAATTCCATTTGAAGGTGCTGGAATGTCGATCTTGAATTTCGTTGTGAAATTATTACACATTAAAGTGATCAACAGAATGACCAACAAAAGTATCGATATGATGTTAGAGTTAATGGCCCAAATGTTACCGGTTGGAAGCGAATTGCCTAAGTCGTACTACGAGGCAAAGAAAATGTTGCGTGATCTGGAAATGGGGTATGAATCCATTCATGCTTGAAAGTTTGATTGTTTATTATTTCGTGCCGAGTATGAATCACTTGAACATTGTCCGATATGTGGTGAAAGTTGGTACAAAGTCTGTGGTATGGGGAAGAAAGTGCCTCAAAAGATATTGCGATATTTCCCTTTAACGCCCAGGTTGCAGAGATTGTTCATGTCACGACACACAGCGACTGATATGATGTGGCATCATGAAAAGATGATCGGTGCAGAGGGCATACTTAGAAATCCTGCGGATGGAACCGAATGGAAGGAATTTGATGACATGTACCCCCGTTTCGCTGAGGACCCCCGTAATGTCAGGTTAGGTCTTGCCTCTGATGGTTTTAACCCATTTGGGAATATGTACAACTCTTATAGCATATGGCCCGTTATTGTCATTCCATATAACTTACCTCCATGGAAATGTATGAAGGATCCGTTCATGTTTATGTCATTGCTTATCCCTGGTCCACGTTCACCTGGTAAAGATATAAATATTTACTTGAAACCATTGATCAAGGAGTTACAAACATTATGGAATGTGGGTGTGCATACCTATGATGCAGCTTCAGAGCAGTATTTTCAGATGCATGCCGCATTATTATGGACCATTATTGATTTTCCAGCTTATGGTTCATTATCTGGATGAAGCACTAAGGGATACATGGCATGTCCAGTTTGTGCGGGTCAAACACCTTCGCAACGACTACGGAATAAAATCGGATACACAGGGCACATGAGATTTCTTGAGTTGAGTCATCCTTGGCGGATGAGTCAATTATTTAACGGTCAACATGAACCAAAGAGTATGCCCAGTCCATTGTCTGGATTCGACATACTTTGCCAACATCAACATCTCAGAGACAGCACACTAGGTAAACATCCTAATAATAGAGATAAAAATCGAAAACGCTCACCTGAAGAGTTGAATTGGACATGAAAGAGTATTTTCTTTGAGTTAGAATATTGGGGGACTCTGAGTTTGTGACATAATTTGGATGTAATGCATAGAAAAAAACATTTGTGAGAGTTTAGTGGGTACACTATTCAATATTCCGGGTAAGACAAAAGACACTGTAAATGCTAGATTGGACCTACAAGATCTTAGAATTCGCAGTGAATTGCATTTACAAGTCACCTCTCGAGGTCTTATTAAGCCTCCTGCTAGTTATGTGCTCAATCAATCGGAGAGAAAATCATTCTGTGATTGGCTGAAAATGGTTAAATTCCCTGATAATTATGCATCGAATATTGGGCGTTGGGTCAGAGATGATACAATAACGGGATTAAAGAGTCACGATTGTCATGTGCTTCTCAAGATTCTCCTTCCTGTTGGCATTCGACCTTATCTCCCCCCTAATGTATGCGACGTCGTACTTGATCTATGTGGCTTCTTTAAACAATTATGTCAGAGGACATTAAGCACATCTGTTATTGACGACCTTGAGCGAGGAATCGTGATAATCCTATGCAAGCTGGAGCGAATTCTGCCACCCGCTTTTTTTGATGTCATGGTACATTTGGCTGTGCATTTACTGGCTGAAGCTAGAAGGGAGGTCCTGTCCATTACAGATGGATGTATCCCATTGAGAGGTACTATATATATATATATATATATATATATATATATATATATATATATATATATATATATATATACAGTTTTATATAAGAAAATTCTTAACTTTTTTCATGTGCATAGAATTTAGTATTAATGCAAACTTGTTGTCATATCTGTAGGGCTTTGGGAGATTACAAACAATATGTGAAAAACAAAGCACGCCCTGAAGGGTCAATAGCTGAAGCTGTTATAATAAACGAAGCAATAACATTTTGTTCGATGTACATGCAGAATATTGAAACTCATTTTAATCGTCGGCCACGAAACTATGATGGAGATGCAAGTAATAACCAAGATATCACAGTGTTCCGTCAAAATTGCAGACCATTTGGAGCAGTAGGTGTCAAATTACTATCCCTTCAGGAAGTTGAACGTGCGTATTGGTTTATATGAGTAATTGTGATGAAGTGCAACCGTATATAACGTAAGTTTTTCTGGTGCATAACTACTATATTTTTGCCATACATTAACCGTGATAATTTATTGTAGGCAACATCTAACAATGCTACAATGTCATGGTGACCACAATGTTGATGGAACACACAGAAAAAGAATTTCCTAAATGGTTTCAGACAACTGTAAGTTATAATATTTTATATTTATTTTTATCCTAACATATTGTGCATTTCAGTTTGTTATATTAACACATATATTTCTCTCATTGTCAGATTAACAACCAAGTTCAAAATGGTCAATTGGACTCGCAATCCTCGTTGGTTTCTTTGACTTATGGGCCTCAAAAGTAGGCTTATGAGTATAGTGGATGCATTGTCAACGGAGTTAGATTTCATACCGAACAGCGAGATGTTACTCATGTGACTCAAAATTCTGGAATTGTAGGCCAAGGAGAACACGACTCAGATCTAATTGACTTCTACGGTGTATTGCAGTCAGTCATTGAGTTGATATACCGACCCAGACGACATATTGTGCTATTCGACTGTAAGTGGTTTGACACAAATGCCAGAAAGAGGAGAATTCAAGTTCGTAATCATCTAACGTCAATTAATGTTCAACGTTTTTGGTACAAGAATGATCCATACATTTTTTGTACCCAAGTACGTTCAGTGATATACATATCTGATCCCAAGTTAGGAACTGGATGGATGGTGGTAAAAAAGTTACAACATAGGGCCATCTGGGACACGCAGGAGAAAGATAGAGTTGACATATCAGATGAAACAGAAGAAGTCTCCGGCAACTTTGAAGATACTGCACAAATATATTATGGACCAACTGTCACCGTTCCTAAAAATTTCACATTAACTCGAGCTAGTACAGATGTTGAGATAATTCCTCATGCTGAAGTGAGCGTTGAAGTAGCAAGTGAAGAACAATTTGACACTGAAGATGACTTCGATTCTAGTCACGAATCCTCAAATACCGACGACAATAGTGATTAATGAAGTTACTGTATTTTGTGATTGATGAATAATTTTCTGGATTATAGTGTATGGTTGTTGATTTTAATTACTCTTTAGATATGGTTGAAATATTATCGTAATTATTAATAGTATAATTATCTGTATTTGTTTTTATTATTTTTAATGGTAGACATCTAGCGTCGACAAACAATATTCGACGCTAATATGTGTACATTTAGGGTCAAAAATTGTATTTCGACGCTAAATATAAAATTAAATTTCCCGGAAAAATAACCCTAAATTTTTAATAAACCGCCTATTTTTTGGCGTAGAAATAGTCGACGCTAAAATTAAATTAATTCGACGCTAAATGTACAATTAGCGTCGAAAATTGTGTTTCGACGCTAAATAAAAAAATTAAATTTCCCGGAAAAATAACCCTAAATTTTAATAAGCCACCTACTTTTTGGCGTTGAATTATTCGACGCTAAAAGGAAATTAATTCGACGCTAAATATCGTTTGAATCCCTAAAACCAGAGACCTCTTCTTCTCGGCTCAAACGAGCAAAATTCTCCCATTAACTCTCTTCTTCTGCATTCTCGGCTTCTAGACATCTACTGCAACGAATTTAAGGTAAGTCTCACTTTTTGATTTTAATTTGATGATGATGATGGTGATGGTGATGGTTGTCAATAAGATTGATGAATTTTGATGATGATGATTGTTGAAGTTTATGATGAATTTTCATGATGACATATCATGATTGTTGATGTATGATGATGAATTTGTATGCTGATTATTGTTCATAGAGTGGAATCATTGATGATGATGATTGTTGATGAATGATGATGATGATTGTTGATGAATGATGATGATGATGATTGTTGATGAATGATGATGATTGACGCTAATGAATGATGAATGATGATTGACGCTAATATGAATGACGACGACACATGTTGTTCTGCCCAGAACAGCAGCTGTTCTGGGCAGAACAGCATGTGTCGTCGTCATTTGTATATCAAATGTTTGGATATAGTATATATTTGTATATACATATGATGTTAAGAGACGTATAGGTTGGATATGTTTATTTGGAATGTTTGTATGTGTTTTGGAATTCCAAAGTTCATATAGTATAGTATATTTTTTGGAATGTTTGTTATGGTTATGCGTGTGCATGAGAAGTCGTGTGATGAGTTTGGTGTGTCGTGATATGTATGTATTGTTTGATTGTGTGCCTTGTGATGTATTGGTTGTTGAATGTGCTTCGTGGTTGGTTGTATGATGATTGTGTGTGTGACTGTTTGTATGTACGTGTATGATGGAACTCGTAGATTATAGATGCTTCCTCCAATTGAACTAGAGCACTGAATATTACAAACTTTTCAATTTTTATCTCATGTTTGTATGTTACTATGTATGTTGATAATACCTGCAAACTGAGCATATGAAGATTCATTTTAGTAAGTGTTATGGAGAATTCACAAATTAAATAATTTAAAAGGAAATAAACAAAAATTAACTTGTTTCGAAATAGGTTTGAGATACGTCTCAGGAGTGGAAACTCCTTACTCAGCTATCCTTTACCAAATTCTCCTTTTTAGTCAAAACACAAAAACGCAAAATATTTTTTGTAATTTTTGAAAATTTTCCAATTTTTTTGTATTTTTCGAAAAATTTTGAACTAAAAATAAAAATAATACACAAACTAAAAACAAGATACTAATCAACTAATTCCCTCCCCCAAACCTAAATGAGACATTGTCCTCAATCTCTTAAATAGTAGAAGAAAAGTTTAGAAGGTCATAACTGGTTAGCTGAAATTTTACAGGAAAAATTACTGATTATGCCCAAATTACTGTTCTTACCACGATCGCTATTTGGCCACTTTTTTAAAATTTTGGCAGAATCTCCTCTGAATTTTTGATTATCCAACACAACCTAAATCTATCAAATACCACAAATACTCCAATTCAACTCTTCGCCCCCACGACTACGAATCAAAAAATCAATCAACACTTCCACAACTCAAATCACATAACCAATCATCCAAATTTTCAATCTACCAAATCAATTTTACCAAACCAAATTTTTTATTTTTTTATTTTTTTATTTTTTTATATTTATCAATTTTACCGTCAATTCCAGATTTGGCAATGAAGGATACGGATCGGCTTGGACTTGGGTTGATTTGCTGCTTCTCGATTTTGGTTGTGGGTTGGGTCTCAGCAGTGGGTTGGCTCGGTTTTGGGTTGGAGATCCGGTAATGGTCGCTCTGCAGTGGGTGAACTCGGCGGTAGTGGTGTTTCTCGGTTTCGGCAATGGTGGCTCACGGCAGATCTTGGTGTTTGGTGAGTGGTGACTGTGATGATTCTCGGTGATGTTGGTGCGGTTGGTGGGTTATGGTTGGCTTGGCAGTGGCGGGTTTGCGGCTAGTGGTGTCTCGGCTGGTGGATCTCTCGGTGATGGTAGCTTGACACGGCTCGGTGAAGATGGAGATTTCGGTGATGGTGATTGATTTCGAAGAAGAAGATGATGATGGGTTTGGTAGATCTCGGTCTCTGGTGGCTCGGTAAAGGCTTGGTGTTTGACTTGGCGAAGGTTGCGGCTGTGGTCAGTTCGGTCTCTGTGGTCGCGGTTTGGGCGATGAAGGCTAGATGTGTCGAGATGATGATGGGTCTTGGTTGGATGATTTGGTTCACTGTGGGGATGAAGGCTCGACTGTGGTGGTTGTGAGTTGAGAGAGAATGGTGAGATCTGTGAGGGAAATGGGTTCTGTTCTCGGCGGCTGCTGTTTTTGGCCTGCAATCGATCCAGTGTCGCGACGCTAGATTTTTTTTTTTGCCAAAACCATGTCTTGCGACGGATAAATCCATAGGGACGGGTCTCGATAACTGAATCCTTACTCTGCCGTCTCTACTGGATTGACTTTGTATCTTCGTGATTTTGTCAAATTTTTTATTTTATGAAAATCCCGCTTGCACTGGCTTACTTTGTCCTAAAAAATTCCGTTTTTATTTTTCCTGCAAAACTAACACATAAAATTAAAAAGTTCACACAAAATATAAATTACAACAAATTGCATGGGTTGCCTCCCTGCTAGCGCTAAATTTTTCGTCTTCAGCCAGACGTGACTGAAATCCATCTGTTAAGGAGGTTTCAATGTCGTTTTGGATGTCCGATTAAAGACAATCCCATGAGCGTTGCTTTTGAAGGGTCTCTTCCAACGGTAAAGTGGCAAGAAGAATTTTGTCTCATTCAATGCTCGTGCCACCTTTTTACTCGTTGTTGTTCCAGTGGTTCCTGCAAAGAAAGAAATAAAATCAGGAGGTCTCGTATGATGCTTGACTTGGAATGGAAATTCCATTCTGTCAAGCTTCTGGGCGATATCTTTGATTTGTACTCCCCAAAACAGCGATGTTTCTCCTGAATGCTCTGGATCTTTATTAAGGTCAGACATTTGCTCCTCCCTTTGCTCTGCTTCTTGTTCCACCTTTTCTTCACAGATGTATTTTAAAATTTTCGTATTCATTTTTTCATCTGTCATCTGTGAAATACATGCTTCAAAATTATCAACCTGAGGATGAAAAGAAATGTCAGATTTTAGGTCTTCATCCTCTGATCTGGGTGAAATGATTGGCTCAGGTAGATCTTCTTCAAACATTTGTCCAATGGAATCTCCAAGATCTTCATTTTGAGGATACATAATTTCATCCTCAATTATTGATGCAGTTGGTACAAACAGATCAGCTTCATCCTCGTCAGAATCTGAATAATAGAAATCAAATCGAGACTTTGCCGGTTCGGGCTCCTGAACTGATACCTCTGGTTCTTGATTCTCCTCAGCCTCTTCCTCTGCTAAAGTGTCATTGTGAAATGTTTGTACTCTGAGGCTTCATCTGAAAATGATTCTTGAGGTATGTAGCTCTGGTTTTCTATTAATTGTCTGATCTGATCTGTCATTCTCTGTATGGATTCTGCGTTACTCTGAATTTGTGCATCAAATCGAGCTGCTTGTTCTTTGAACATGTGAATCAATTGATCTTCCTCGGATGGTTCTGGTTCTTGATAAGGATCGAAGGAAGATGGTGGATAAGATGGAAAATGTGATGGTTCTTCGTACCATGAATGATTTTGATAGCTCTGCCACCCTGGATTGTAGTTGTACTCGCAATAATCTCTTGGGTGGTTACCATTACATATGTCACATCTCTCCATTGCGTTCTGATGAACAAATGTAGTATTGCTTGGTTCTGGCATCCAGTGATAATCGTTGGGCTCGACAACAGGCCTCAGAAAACCAGACTGTTGCTCGCAGATGTGGGGTGTATCTTTTTGTAAGGCTCGTAATCTCTCAATCTCCCAGTAGTGTTCCATTTTTCAACCACCTGAAAAATAAAAGAAAGAAATAAAAATTACAGATAAAAATAAAGAAAATTAGATACAAGTAAATTAGATAACTTCAAAATTAATAACTCAAGAAATATAAGTCCCCGGCAACGGCGCCAAAAACTTGACCGGCGTAAACACACACGTATAACGCAAGCGCACGTATCATTCAAGTAGTATAAAAATATCGATCCCACGAGGACTTAATTCCTACTATTGTTATTAATTATTGAATCTATTTATTTACAGATATCTAATTGAGGGATAAGAGAATGATTGTTTGATTGGTTGAAAGTGGTTTTACAAAATAAATAAATAAATAAAAAGACAAAAGAAAATACTAAGGAAAATAACAAAAGACACAAAGATCTAGGGTTGTGAATCCTTCTAATATCTTTTAAAAGATGAAGTGATTATTTTATGTTTATGTAATAAATCAGTTTACTAACCTGGAACACTAAATTATGCAAAAGCCTCTGTCGATGGTCAGACGCAAATACCCAGTTTAACCCAATTGAACCATATGTCTATGTCAACCAAATTATCTGGATTCATTAAGTTTAAGTTCCAATTATGGCTACCCCCGCCCGACAGGTATATGTCTATCCTGTAAGGAAATCTATTAAAGGGTTATCTATCCTCAAGGAAGATCGTGGGCTATTAAGTTTAGGGCTGAAACCTAAAATCCCTATGTCTAGTTCATTTTAGATTTACCACATCAATCTTATTGGTGATCAGACAACAAGAAGCATTAAGCTTAAGACTTAATAAGTAAACTTTTAAATTACCCAAACTATAAAATAACCCCTTATAAACCGGTGATATTAAAAGTCATCACAACCCCAGATAACTAACACATAACTATGGCTAGTAAGAACTTAAAAGTAAAAGACATAAAGTAAAAATACTGAAAAGTAAAAGACATAAAGTAAAAGCTGAAAAGTAAATTACAATAAAATGCTAAGGTAAAAGGAATTACTTTTACTACTACTTATTTAGATATCTCCCATAAAATAATATATAAACTTGTGATAATATTACCAACCGACCAATCTGGCGGTATCCTGATTAAGTCAAATTAAGTCCAACCAGCAATTAAGACGGTACCATAATTAAATTACCAACCGACCAATATAGCGGTATCCTTGATTAGTCAGGTTTAAACCAGATTAAATTAAATTGTCAACCGACCAATATAGCGGTATCCTTTTTAAGTCAGTATTTTAAATAGTAAATATATTATTTTTAAGGGAGATTAATCTAAATAGTAACAGTAAAAGAATTACCTTTTACCATAGCTGGGAAATTACTTCCTCATGAATTGTAAAAACTGTAAAAAGTAAAAATTAAATTACTACTATTACAAAACGTAATTAAAATTAATTACAAAACTAAAAACTAAAAAAAAAACTAAAATTAAAAGAAACTTAGAGAGAGAAACTCTCTCTATATCAAAGAGATGAGAGAGAGAAAGGTACACTGAAATCTGAAATTTCGTTCTGAATTTATAGGCCTCGGTAGGGGTCCGGCGTCGCGACACCAAGCCAACGTCGCTACGCTAGAACAGTTCGACGTGGCACGCTGAGGAGGCGACACGTGGCAAGGCGGCTGACTGTTGAGCGACACGTGGCAAGGCGGCTAAGACTCAATTATTGTGATGACGTCATTGATGACGTCATGCTGATGTGGCGCTGACGTGGCATTGCAATTGTCGGCACAATAGGATCGCGACACGTGGCGACACGTGTCACGCTGTGATTGGCTGATGTTGACGTGGCAAGTTGACTTGGTTGACCTTGTGACGTGGCTGATGACGTGGCGTGACACATGGCGAAGTTGACTCGTTGACCGCTGACAAGGATGATGACATGGCGACACGTGGCAATGATGAGTGTCGGCAGCGTTTGATGATGACACGTGGCACGACGCATGTTAGCATATTGGTTGTGATGGTGACACGTGGCACGACGCACGTTAGCAAAGTCAAACTTCTCAAATTCTGATCCGTTGACCCGGCGCACGTTAGCATCTTCGGCGCACTTTAGGCGTCACGACGCTGAAGGTCTTGGCGTCGCGACGCTGGAAATTACCAAAATGTCATTTTTCGCCAATTTTCACTGTTTTGCTCCAAATTATCTCCATAATGTCCTGAAACTTTATTTATCTACAAAATAACACAAAACACATCAAAACATTCACAAAACTCAAGAAACTATACAAAATATTAGGTTAAATGAGTGGGAAATAGTGATATAAATACCACTCATCAATTAGTGAATTAATTTAATTGTTAATTAATATACAAAATTAATTACTTAATTTATACAAATAAATGTATTAATTTTTTAAGGTAATTATAGTTAATGTAATTGAATGTTTTAGTTAAAGTAGCTAAAATCATTTAATTGTTATTTAGTTACCTTGGTTGGTGTGAATTTTAATTTTTTAATTTTTTAATTTTGGTTAAGTTAAATTTTTGAATCTTGTGGTGTAGAGAAAAGATGCTCCTATACCATGGTTTAAAATAAATGGCTTGTTTTGTTTTTGGTTTTCTTTAATTTTAATTAATAAAAACAAAAAGAAAAACATACTCCCCTTTTTTTTTTTGGCTAGCCACTGCCGAACCAAAAACAAGAAATAGGAAGCAAAAAATTTTCTTCTTCTTTGCTGCTCTCTCTGCCGAACAAAGAACAAGAAATGAACTGAATTTATTTTTTATTTTTTGCTCTAAAAAATCAAGCCAAAACACTCACCAAAAATTACCCAACAAGTTATCAAAAACATGGAATTAATCCTTAAGTGTTAAGGATTAATTTATGTGCTTGAAATGAAAATTTTTCTAGGGTTTAAAAGTTAAACTTTAGGGAAGTTTTTATTGTTATTCTTGAGTGATCAAACCACATTTTGGTCACCAATATTTGTTCATCAAAAAACTTGATTTGGTGGAGGTAGAAGAAGATCAAAGAGCTTGGTGGTTTTGGGGCTTACATGTAAAGCTTCTCAAATTGGCAAGGATTAAAAGCTATTGTAGGTAAATTTATTTTATAAATTTATTGTTGGGTTGTTGTTGTTGGAAAAATTGTTTATGGAATTGTTGGATAATTGTAAGCATGTATGTGAGGAATTTTTAAGCATTAAAGTGTATATAAAATTAATGTATGGATGATATATTGATTTTATATGCTTGGTTTATATTTGACAATTGTTGGAGAATATTTTTGATGCTTGGATTAATTTATTAAGTGTTGATAAATTTATTAAAGTGTTTAGAATATTTATTTAAGCTTATGGGAATTATATTGATGCATGAAAAATTAATATATGATGATATATGATTTTTAGTGCATTGGAATAATTTTAAGTTTATGGAAATAAATATTTTAATACACTTTTTAGGGTATTGCCGAAAACAAAAAAAAATAAAAATTTGCTCGGGATTTGATCCCGCGCGCATTCCGCTGCGCTCGGCATATATGTTCCTCCCAACAAAGTGGTATCAGAGCGATACATGCTAATAATTGTTCATGTCCTTTACAATTTTCATTGTTTGTATAAAATGCCTATGCATACATGTAATTGTTGTTTATATGTTTAGGCATTTTTTTGTACATGCATACATTTAAATATTTGTATTTGTTTGAGCATGTAAAATCTCTACACTAGATCTTAGTGTCATTAATTTTGTATGAAAATATGACATGGTCCGGCTTATCTATACGGTGTTAGTTAAACTATTATGATTATTCCCAATATTGCTAAAGCGTGAGGGATTGGTTATAATGTTTTGTTCTAATCCCGTTAAACATGAGATGAGTCAAATTTAAGAGAAAGTATTATCCAATATTGCTAAAGCGTGAGGATACTATTAGTATCCTACTTTTGACGATAGACAAGTTGATCTAAAATTGAATTATCCAATATTTCTAAAGCGTGAGGATAAGATTCGATTTAGGACCGAATGTAAGAGTTGCATGTGTTTGGGTTTCTACTATAGTCCCAAGATCAAATTAAGCAATGAAAAGTATGAATACATCAAAGTTAAAGTTGCGGAAATACTCACTTTGATCGGATTTGCGATGCGATGAACACAAAAACTTTTGCTCCTCCATTGAAGTTCTCGGCCAAGCCCTCTTTGTGCTCCAAGGAATTCGGTCAAGCCCTCCATGTGTGCTCCAAGCTCCAAGCTTTGTCAATGGATTCCATGCTCCAGGGTTTGTTTCCCTATCACCTTTGGATGACTCTTTATGTGTGCTAGCACCCTTGAAAAATTGCCACAATTTTTCTATTTCCCCTTGTTAAACTTTCGGCCATGAAAGAAATGGAGAAGGAGAGAAAATGGCTTATTACCGAATTGGAGAGAGAGAGAGAGAGAATGAGTTGTGTTGGTTGATTTGTGTATTTTGATTTCAAAAATCAAATACCAAATCCTATTTTTCCAAAAAAGGTACAAGGCTTTTAAGCCTTCCAACCACCCCCATCAATCATAAGTGACTAACATCACATCACTCAAAGTGACAAGACATCCATCACTTGAAATGACTAATGATGTGACGCTTGATGTGAATTGTGGGCCGCACTTGAATTCAAAATGCGAGAAGGCCAGTAAACACTCCCGGGCTCGGGTTCGCTAATTCCGAATTAACGAATTTTCCATTGCGACGTAATTAAATCAAATTTAATTAAATAATTATGCATAGTAAAATTACTATTCACATCGCTAGCGAATTAATTCTAAATTAACTCGTTCGCCCGAATTAAAATCTAATTTTAATTCCGCGTCGAAATCTAATTTCGTTTAATATATCGAATTTATTATTTTATCGATTAATTCCAAATTAATCATTCTCTCTCTTTAAATAATATTTTATCCCAGATAAAATATCTCCGTAATTAATCCCAGATTAATTTTCTCTCTCTTCTAATTAATCCCAGATTAATTATGTCCGAGTTATACGTCATCGATGAATCTTCGGGAAGCGACCCATGAGATCCCCGGATATGTTGGCAGTAAATCCGGTCGTCGGATTATTCGAACACGTACGTACACAGTACTACGTTTTTACCGATTTACGAGACATGGTTGGCTTCTAGCAAAGCACCGTGCCTACCCAATTCTCCAGAAATATTCTTAAAGGAATATATAATCTATATCAGGCGTAGTATACATAGTATTGCGTATTGCGATCCAGTATCGGATATCACGTGCTAGGCCTGGGGCTGGAATTGTGTCTGCCCCGTACGAAACACATGTCGGATCTCTGGTAACTAGTCTCTTTAATCGGATAAACATGACCTAGTCATAATATCCCGATAGTTGCAGCATATAAGAGCACCAGTTCCGTATCCTACGTGATCATCATCTCCACTATGACTGGAGTGATACTTCCATCTCGACATCACACCCAATACACTATGATTCTCAATATACCAAGAAGAGGCGTACACAGAACCGGTTAAAGTCCAGGACGACCAAAACCAAAGTATTTTGATTGTCGCAAGTATTAGCGGTGCAAGTCTCAAGTTAAGACCAAATACACCTACCCTGATTCAGACTCCCATAGACACACAGTCATACTACCAATGGGATTCCAAGAGGTCTATCCAGAGCGAAGCTGTTTCCGTACCATCGGTAAACACAACCTCCTATTACACTTGCATAAGTATCCAATACTTAAATATATGAGAACTATGCTATTATGCTCCCACAACGCGCACAAGTGTAATACTAGTCTATTCCGTATTATCGATGTCCAATCTCGATAATACTACGACTAGGGATTATTTAATGATTAAGCCTTTGTGGATTGATACTGTCTCATATCATCTCAATCCGGAACTAATCATAAGGACCTTTTATCATTTATATATCTTGGTAATCCAATTACAAATGATAAAAGAGCAATTTCCTTTGTCACATAGTTAATTTGTTACAACAACACAATATTTTGTACAAATAGTGATGTTATGAGGTCATAATTGTCCAACAATCTCCCACTTGGCCTATACCCAATCACTCAAGTGTCTAACACTTGAACTATGTACGGTTCGCTCAAACTTCTACTGAGAAACTACTTTCGTCAGCGGATTTATAATGTATGATCCGAACGAATCAGATGAATAGTTGAAGTATATACTTGGATCGTTGATGAGACCAATAATTCTTTAGCCTGTGCTGTAGCCTAGCTCAGCTGTTAACAGAACTACTCCTAATCCAATTAGGATTATATAGATCCAAAGTGCTTCTATTGCTGCCTCAGCTACAGCAATATTCCGCTTTTGTTGTTTATTCGGCAACAATATATTGCTTGGAAGATTTCCAGCTCACTGTTCCGTTATTCAAACTATATAGTACCGCTATTACGACTTATAGTCGTTATTATCGGTTAGGAAACTTACAGCAGTGAACCCAGTCACTTCAAGTTCTCCTTCTCCATAGATTAAGAAAGAATCCTTAGATCATCTAAGATACTTAATGATGTTCTTCACATCAATCCAGTGACTATCACTTGGATTGGCCTGATTGTGACTCTATATACTCAAAGTATATGAGACACTAGGTCACGTACATATATTTTAATGTACGAGTTCTCGGAGAGTACCAACAACTTTTAGATCTATCCTAGTAGATCTTTATTCCTAGAATAAAGGTTGTCTCTCCCAAGTATTCTACGAAGAATTTTCATGAAAGCCAAGCTTTCACCGATCGTATTGTGGGAATATCATTTCCAAGAAATGATATATCATTATTATATAGGACAGTCATTGTCAGTGCGCTCCCACTAACCTCCTTATATACACAAGAATCATATCAGTTTTGAATTAAATCATACACCATTATGATTACATAAAAACAATATAGTTCAAGAACGCAATGCTGCTTCACTATAAATGGATCGAATAACCTGCAAACCTTGTTTGCTTGTTTTGGTACGACAAAATCGTCAAGATGTTGTAAACATCCTCCAAAAGGTTTCCGTTTAAGGAAAGCGGTTTTGACGTTCAACTGCCACATTTCATAAATGAAACATGCAACATTAGCAAGCATTATCCAAATGGATTCAACCATGGCAACAATAAAAGGTTTCGTCGTAATCAACACAATGTTGATAACGATACCTTTTCGCTACAAGCCTAGCTTTGTACGTTGGTATGTTTCCATCCATGTATGTCTTCCTTGAAGACTTATACAGTACCAATAGGCACAATGCCTTCCGGTACAATAACTAGTATCCAAACTTAGTTGGTATACATGGAATCCATTTCGGATTTCATGACACTTTGCCATGAAAGGAGTCGATACCTTGTATCACTTCCTCATACGTAGTCAGTTCGTATTCCTCAATAAGATTGACATCTTTACGAGGTGAGATCAGAAACCCTTACCTCCCAGGTTGTTTTCTAACTCTCTCCGACTTACGCGGTTCTTGTGTATTCGAAGATTATTGGTATAGTTTAATCCCTGATGAACTATTTGTGTTCCGTTAAGGAATCGATGCCTGGAATAGTATTACTCCGATTTTCATCGAGTTTTACTTTCCTCCCACTTACCACTGCATATAGGTTTTCCTCTTAGGAAAACCGCATGGCGAGCAACAATTACATTGTTCTCTAGTGAGTTGTATAAGTACTATACTTTGGTTACCCTAGGATAACCTACAAATTAGGCACTTATCCGATTTGGGTTCTAGTTTGGTATCATCCAAACATATGCCTAGTATACCCAAATCTTCAGGAATGAGAAAACCATGTTTCTTTCCTGTTCATATCTAATATGAAATCTGTCTAACATATTTTTATAGAACCTTATTCAAAATAAGTTTTGCACTGTTTAATGCTTATCCCTTGAAGGAAAATGGTAGCTTAGAGTGACTCATGATTAACCTTATCATGTCCAAGAAAATTCGGTTTCTCTGTTTGGACACACCGTCAATTGAGGTGTTCCGGGAGGAGTCCACTATGAAAGAATACTATACTCTTTCAGGTTATCGATAAATTTATTTCTTAAGTATTTTCATCACGATCTAACCGTGACGGTTTAATATTTTAGCCGATCTGTTTTTATACTTCGTGTCGAAACTCTTTGAATTTATCAAAAATTTCCGATTCGTGTTTCAAAAGAAACACATAACCATAACGCGATGCCACATCTGTAAAGGTTACGAAGTATTCATATCCACCTCTAGCCTAGCTAGATATGGGCCCACTTACGTCACTAGAACGAGGGCTAACAGATCGGTGGCACTTGCACTTTTACCAAGTAAAATGTGTTTTAGGCACTTTGCCTAATAAACTAGATTCGTAGACATCATTTGAATAGAATCAAATTTGTCCTAGTATCCACTCTTCAAAAGTGTGGATATACGAGTCTTGTTTAATGTGTCCCAGACAACAATGCCACAAATAAGTCTCATCTGATTAAATCAGTTTGAGCTATTTGTTTGTCATGTTATATGTTTGAGATTCATTTATATTCAAAATATAAATACTGTTATTCACATCTAATGTGTTTATCTCAATATCATCTTTATAAAATAAAACACTTTAGTGTTCTAGAATATAAAGGTATATCCGCAACAGATTTATACTCTGATATAGAGATAATGTTTCTAGTAGAACTAGTTACATTACAATAGTTTCCTAATTTAAGTACACACCCAAAGAGTAGTTCCTAAACTTAGGTTTCTACGGTTAAAATAGCCACTCTCGTCCCGTTTCCAATTCACAGATCAATCTCAACTACTGAAGTCAGTATCCTGCTAACAGCAGATTCTGCACATCAGTACATATTTATGTACAATATCTAGTATCAAAAATCCAATTTTAAAACTAATAGTGAACATGTTTATGATAAACATACTTGAAGCCGGAGCCTTGCCCCTCTTCACTTCCTTCATGTCTGCCTTGTCCATACGGCAGTCACGTTCCAGTGACCCCGTTTGCCACAGTTTAGCAGACATCTTGGGATATGTCATTTGTCTTCCTAGAAGACTGTGATGATTTTGCCTTTGCCCTTTTATAAGCTCTGGCTCTGCCTCCTAGAGCATAGCCATCAACTCTCCAAGTGTTTTCTCTTGGTTCACAATGAACCTGCCCCAGCTTATGGGTAGAGACTATAAGATCAAATCTTTGGTAGTCTCGGCCACGTAGGTAATGCCTAGCTAACCTAGCTTATCGATGTCAGCAATCATCTGTGATACCTAGTGCTCGACAGATGTACCCTCTGAAATTCGCGAGCTAAAGAGCTTCTTATGTAATTTGTACTTCTAAGATCTAAAAATAGACCTATGAAGATCTTTAATTTCATCATCATGGTATAAGGATCTAATCCTTAATTTTGATGACGGAATTAAAGTATCATTGCATTAAGAATAAAGGATTGAACACTAAAGTTATCATCACATGAATCTTCCAAAGATCATGTTCTACTATTTGCTCAACTCCGGGCTTAGGCCCGAGATGTTTCTCTATCAAATAAAGTAACTCCTCAGTTTCCAGGACTATCCTGAAGTTTTATTCCCAATCTGAAAATTAAAGCCGTTTAATGACATTTTCTTCCAGGATTATGTTTTAAACACTAATCTTTCAGTTATCTTGATTGCTATAGTCCAACTATCCAATCAACGATTTTAGGTACTATTTAATATAATGATTACTATAGTCTAACTATATAATCAATTATAATTTGATTATTTAAATTCAAATATATTGATCACTATAATCCAATTATATAATCAACTATAATTTGAAGTAGTTTGAATACAGTCCAACTGTTTAATTTAAAACAACGATTAAATATTAGTCCAACTAATAAATATTTCTGTATTGATGAAAAATTGAAATGAGCGCGTATTGGCAAGTATCTAAACGAAATTGCAAATTTAATACTTGCCTCCCACTATTTTTCGACGAGCCTCTAACCCTCTGTTGAGTATTCGGGAAACCTTGTTTCCTAGTGGGCTAGAATCCCGTTAAATAACACACAACCTTGACTTTGGCCAACAAGATGTATGATATTTAACTAGGTAGATCTCTAAGATCAATTGGATCTCATCCAATTCCTAGATCCAGTAGGTGGACATCCAAGTCCGAAACATATATCTTATATATGCCAATATATCCAATATATTTTCCTAACCTTTTTTCCTCTGAATCAACTAAGCCTTGGCTTTGGCACAACAAACTTAGTGATTCCAGTTAAGCGGGACCCATTGACCTTGGAAAGCTTCGTAATCAATGTCGATGGACAAGCAGTGATCTTGACTTTGGCCAACAAATCACAACTTGGACAAGACACACGATATGGAACAAAGCCTTCATGATTCAAACACATCCGCGATGGACAAAGGCCTTGACTTTGGCCAACAAACCAGTGCCAATCTTGGATCTTGAGAATGAATCATTCAATGGAAGGGAAAATGCTTAATATATGTTGAGGGTTTTTCGCGTAATTGGCAACCAATTAATTATCTTTGTTAAGGTCTCATCATACACCCTTAAGCATGCATTCTAAAAACATAATAAGGTGCGTAAAATAAATTAATAATGATATGCGGATGGATATTTAAAACACTTGTTCCTAGAACAAATCTCTCATTTTTCTCTCTCCCGCTAGCACAAATCTTACTTCTACCCAATTACATAACACTTCTAAAGAAACCTCATTTACATTGAGGGGAATAGGTGAGGAGATAAATACAAAGAGTCAAGAGGTAATAGGCTGGACACGCAGGTCCAATTTAATAAATTCTAAATTTATTACAACAATTTCCAAAATTGACCTCACCCATCTAATATCCATCCGATATACATTATTCATACATCACATCCATGTATTCACACAAAGCATGTTATCAATCAATCTAATCCAATTAATTAATATGAAATTAATGACCATCCAATGTTCAAACAACGATTTGATTTTACGCGAGTCCGACTCGTTTTAAGAATAAGTACTCAAAGTACGAATTCTTGAATTATATTAAACTACAACATTAAATCCAATTTAATTTGTATTTAATACTAATTCTATATTTAATTCCAAATTAAATAATTACACTTTATTAATGTGCTTTTAGCGACTTAGATTCTAAATCTAATCTTTTCGGGTCTCAAAGTCCAATTAACATCCAATGTCAATTTAATTAAAGTCCAATGGGCTTTCAATTAATTTCTTAAGGCATGGAATTTGGTCAATATGGGTCAAACCCAAATACCAAAGCCCATTTAAGGAATCACCGTTACTTTCCAAGAAACCAATTTAGGCCCATTAGGCCCAATTAAAATTAAAGGTCCATTTAATTATATTTGGACTTTATGGTTATGGTTTTGGGCCCAATTGGATCTAACCAATTAACCTAAACCAAACTTGGCCCAACCAAGCCCATTAAGCCCAAATACAACTTTTAGAAGCCCAATTCTAAATTAAGCCCAATTAATTAAATTACAAAATTCCAAATTTCACAATTAAATTAATCTAAAGTGTATAGCCATAATTAATTAGTCAAATTAATATTTCCAAAACACAAATTTACACAATTAATTATGCTTATCATATTCAACACATGTCCAACATTATTGAATCAAAAAATCATATCATTTTCCATGCTTCAACTCACGACAATTAGGGTTTTCATGTTCAATTCCGATTTCAATCCAATTGAATCCTAAATCAACATTTCCCAAGCCTTTCAAACTCATCCAATGATTCAAAAAACAAAATTACCATGACTTTAGGGCAACACTAACTTTCGCCCAAGCCAAGTTTTTGGGGAAAATTTGATCCAATTCAATTTTCATCAAATTGATCATGCATAACACTATGTTATCTTCATTCAAGCATACTCAAACAATCAATTTCATCCAAACATGCTCAAATCAATTTTACCCAATTTTTACCCTAAATCAATTTTCATGCTTAAACAAGGCTCTTGATACCATTGTTTGGGTTTCTACTATAGTCCCAATATCAAATTAAGCAAATAAAAGTATGAATACATCAAAGTTAAAGTTGCGGAAATACTCACTTTGATCGGATTTGCGATGCGATGAACACAAAAACTTTTGCTCCTCCATTGAAGCTCTCGGCCAAGCCCTCTTTGTGCTCCAAGGAATTCGGTCAAGCCCTCCATGTGTGCTCCAAGCTCCAAGCTTTGTCAATGGATTCCATGCTCAAGGGTTTGTTTCCCTATCACCTTTGGATGACTCTTTATGTGTGCTAGCACCCTTGAAAAATTGCCACAATTTTCTATTTCCCTTTGTTAAACTTTCGGCCATGAAAGAAATGGAGAAGGAGAGAAAATGGATTAATGCCGAATTGGAGAGAGAGAGGGAGAGAATGAGTTGTGTTGGTTGATTTGTGTATTTTGATTTCAAAAATCAAATACCAAATCCCATTTTTCCAAAAAAGGTACAAGGCTTTTAAGCCTTCCAACCACCCCCATCAATCACAAGTGACTAACATCACATCACTCAAAGTGACAAGACATCCATCACTTGAAATGACTAATGATGTGACGCTTGATGTGACTTGTGGGCCGCACTTGAATTCAAAATGCGAGTGGCACCGCAAACACTCCCGGGCTCGGGTTCGCTAATTCTGAATTAACGAATTTTCCGTTGCGACGTAATTAAATCAAATTTAATTAAATAATTATGCCTAGCAAAATTACTATTCACATCGCTAGCGAATTAATTCTAAATTAACTCGTTCGCCCGAATTAAAATCTAATTTTAATTCCGCGTCGAAATCTAATTTCGTTTAATATATCGAATATATTATTTTATCATCCAAATTAATCGTTCTCTCTCTTTAAATAATATTTTATCCCAGATAAAATATCTCCGTAATTAATCCCAGATTAATTTTCTCTCTATTATAATTAATCCCAGATTAATTATGTCCGAGTTATACGTCATCGGTGAATATTCGGGAAGCGACCCATGAGATCCCCGGATATGTTGGCAGTAAATCCGGTCGTCGGACTATTCGAACACGTACGTACCTAATACTACGTTTTTACCGATTTACGAGACATGGTTGGCTTCTAGCAAAGCACCATGCCTACCCAATTCTCCCGAAATATTCTTAAAGGAATATATAATCTATATCAGGCGTAATATACATAGTATTGCATATTGCGATCCAGTATCAGATGTCACGTGTAGGCCTGGGGCTGGAATTGTGTCTACCCCGTACGAAGCACATGTCGGATGTCTAGTAACTAGTCTCTATAATCGGATAACTATGACCTAGTCATATTATCTTGATGACTGCAGTACTTAAGAGTACTAGTGCCGTATCCTTCGTGACCATCATCTCCATATGACTGGAGTGACACTTCCGTCTTGACATCACACCCAACACACTACGATTCTCAATATACCCAGCATTGGCGTACACAGAACCGGTTAAAGCCCTGGACAACCAAAACCAAAGTATATTGATTGTCGCAAGTATTAGCGGTGCAAGTCTCAAGTTAAGACCAAATACACCTACCCTGATTCGGACTCTCATAGACACACATTCATACTACCAATATGATTCCAATGGGTCTATCCAGAGCGAAGCTGTTTCCGTACCATCGGTAAACACAACCTTCTATTACACTTGCATAAGTATCCAATACTTAAATATATGAGAACTATGCCGTTATGCTCCCACAACGAGCACAAGTGTAATACTAGTCTATTCCGCATTATCGATGTCTAATCTCGATAATACTACGACTATGGATTATTTAATGATTAAACCTTTGTGGATTGATACTGTCTCATATCATCTCAATCCAGAACTAATCATAAGGACCTTTTATCATTTATATATCTTGGTAATCCAATTACAAATGATAAAAGAGCAATTTCCTTTGTCATATAGTTAATTTGTTACAACAACACAATGTTCTGTATAAATAATTATGCTATGTGTCATAATTGTCCAACAGCATGAGATACAATTGACAATAGTTGTCTACCTCTCGAATTTACAATGGTCAATATTGCTAAAGCGTGAGACTTTCGTAAGTGTCAAGAATGATCTACTTCTCATTGTGAGATTTAAGAGTTAAATTTCTATATTCTGGTTTGTAGAGATTATAAAGAATATGTAAGACAATGTGAGGGCACTTTATAGAAAAAGTAATTCCATACTCTATTTAGTATTTTTATCATGATATTTAAATAATATTATCCGCTTATTTTTATTTTGTCTTGTGTAGGCATAATGTCTGTTTCAAACCCGCTTTCGCGTATACTTGATACGCATAGGCTCCAGGGTGCTATTAATTATAATGTTTGGCTCATGAATATCCGAATTCTCTATCAAGCAGAGTAACTTGAATATGTTCTAGATCGCCCAATGTCCGCAAGGGTTTCAGATGATGCTTTAGATGAGGAACGTGAGACGTTCAAAAGATGGAAGGATGATGATCAGAAAGTCCGGTCATACATCTTGGGATCTATGGTGCCGGAACTACAGAAGAAGTATATGCCAATGCCTGATTCCGGATCCATCTTGTTGCATATGAATGAACTATTCAGTGATCGACCACATGTAGAGATGCATAAGATGGCTGTCAAGATTTTTCATACGTTCCTCCCAGATGGAAAACCTGTTAGCCCACATGTGTTGAAGCTAATAGATTGTATCGAAGAGCTCGAAATGATGGATAATCCTATTGACAACCGCCTCGGGAATTATGTGATTCTCGCATCTCTTCCTAAGTCTTTCAAGGAATTTACTGTTAACTTTAACATGCATAAGATGCTTCCCACCTATTCTGAGTTGCACAATATGTTGTTGACGGCTCAAGATGACATGAATAAGAATAGTTCTGCTTTCATGGTCACTAGTACTTCTTCTTCTGGACCTTCACAGGCTTCTCAAAAGCCGGCCGGGAAGAAAAAGAAAAAGAAAAAGAAAGTTGCAGGTCAAGGTCCTAAGGTTGCTTCTGCAGGGGTTTCTAAGCCAAAGGTGAAGACGGATGTTGCAAAAAAAAATATTTCCAATGCGGCATACTTGGACACTGGAAACGCAATTGTCCAAAGTATTTAGGTTCTTTGAAGGAATTTCCTTCAGGTATTTATTTTCCTATTATTGACATTACACTTGCTTTTGATTCTAGTTCGACTTGGGTGTTAGACACCGCTTGTCCCTATCATATTTGTAATTCGTTGCAGGATCTGAGGGAAACTAGAGGATTAATGCCGGGAGAGATCCAACTGCGAGTAGGGAATGGAGATTCTCTACAAGTAGAATCAGTAGAAATATTGTTTTTGAAACTCTCTGATGAATGTAATATAAAACTTAATAACTGTTATTTTGTGCCGTCCATGATACGACAAATCATCTCACTTCATGTACTTGACAATGAAGGATTTCATGTAAATATTAAAATGGTCTTTTGAATTTATATGATAATATCAATGTTTTGCTTGTTTCATGTCCCATGGTTGATGGTCATTACATTCTAACAAAAAGTCGTGATGTCTTTAATATAGAGAAATCTAAAAGGAAAAGATCAGATGAAGTAAATAGCATAAAACTGTGGCATATGAGATTAGGTCATATAGGCATAAAACACCTAACCAAACTAGTTAATGATGGTTTGATATCGGATCTATGTTGGACAATTGTGACCCATAGCATCACTATTTGTAAAAGACATTGTGGTTTTTGTACAAATTAACTATGTGACAAAGGAAATTGTCATTTTATCATTTTGTAATTAGATTACTTGAATATATAAATGATAAAAGTCCTTATGATTAGTTCCGGATTAATAAGATATGAGACAGTATCAATCCATGAAAGGTTTAATCATTAAATATCCATAGTCGTAGTATTATCGAGACTGAACATCGATAATGCGAAATAGGCTAGTATTACACTTGTTAGTGTTCCTAGAACATGCAAAGATCGTCTAAGAGTGATTTGTGTGTGAAATTATCAAGAGAGTTGCAGAATACTCACATTGATTGGTTGAGGAGATTTCAAAAATTCATTCTTTGATGGATGTGTTGGAAGCTTCGGAGCTTGAGATCGAGTTACAAACTCTCGGGTGTGTCTCCCTATCACATTACTTTGACTTCTTGATGTGCTAGCATGAAGAAATTTTGCAACAAAATTTCATGGTGGAGAGGAAGCATTCACGGTTTTTGCAAGAAGTGGGAGAAGATGAATAATCACATTTTGTTTCCAAAACTTAACTTTAAATAATGTGTGATGTGTGATTAATGCCCAACAATTAAAGTTGCCAACTACTTCCATCACCAAAAAGTGACATGTGATGTAAGTGATGTGGGTCACACCCAAATTTGAATTCCAAATTCAAGTTGGCTTTACACAACACACTTTGGGCCCGGTTCGTTTAATCCGACTAAACGAATTTTCCGTCGCGACGTAATTAAATCTAATATAATTAAATAATAATGCCTAGAAAAATTATTACGAAAGTCGCTTACAAATTAATTCAAAATTAATTCGTTCGCTAGAATTAAAACCCAATTTCAATTCCGCATTGAAATCCAATTTCTTTTATTATATCTAATATAATATTTTAGCCCAATTAAATAAATTAAATAGTAAAATCCAATTCACCATTAAATTTATTTTGCCGATTAATTCCAAATTAATCGCGTTCTATCTTCTCGACGAATTTATTCCCAGATAAATTCTCAACTTAATTAATCCCAGATTAATTCTTTCTCTAATAATTAATTCCAAATTAATTATTGCCGTGATTAATCCCATATTAATTTTCTCTCTCTCATAATTAATCTCAGATTAATTTTGTTCGAGTCAAACATCATCGGTGAATTTTTGGGAGGCGACCCAATAGATCCCTGGATATGTTGGCAGTAAATACGGTCATCGGACTATCCGAATACGTGCGTACCCGGTACCATGTTCTTACCAATTTACAAGACATGGTTGGCTTCTAGCAAATCATCGTGCCTACCCAATTCTCCAGAAATATTCTTTAAAGGAATATATAATCTTTGTCAGACGTAGCATACGTAGTATTGCGTATAACGATCCAGTATCGATATCACATGCTAGGCCTAGGGCTGGAATTGTGTCTGCCCCGTAAGAAGCATATATCGGATCTCTGGTAACTAGCCTCTATAATCGGATAATCTTGACCTAGTCATATTATCCCGATGACTGAAGTACTTAAGAGTACTAGTTCTGTATCCTACCTGATCATCATCTCCATATGACTGAAGTGATACTTCCATCTTGACATCACAACCCAATACACTACGATTCTCAGTATACCAAGAAGAGGTATACACAGAACCTGTTAAAGCCCCGGACGACCAAAACCAAAGTATACTGATTGTCGCAAGTATTAGCGATGCAAGTCTCAGGTTAAGACCAAATACACCTACCCTGATTCGGATTCCCATAGACACATAGTCATACTACCTATGGGATTCCGAGGGGTCTTCCAGAGCGAAGCTGTTTTCGTACCATCAGTAAACAGAACATCATATTACACTTGCATGAGTATCCAATACCCAAATATATGAGAACTATGTCGTTACACTTCCATAACACGCACAAGTGTAATACTAGTCTATTCCGCATTATCGATGTCAAGTCTCGATAATACTACGACTAGGGATATTTAATGATTAAACCTTTGTGGATTAATATTGTCTCATATCTTATTAATCCAGTACTAATCATATGGACTTTTATCATTTATATATCTTGGTAATCTAATTACAAATGATAAACGAGCAATTTCCTTTGTCACATAGTTTATTTGTAAAACAACACCATGTTCTATACAAATAGTGATGCTATGGGTCATAATTGTCCAACAATCTCCCACTGGCCTATAGCCAATCACTCAAGTGTCCTACACCTGAAATATGTACGGGTCGCTCAAATTTCTACTGAGAAACAGCTTTCGTCAGCGGATTTGCAATGTTATCATCTGATGCGATTTATTCGATCATCTTATCGCCACGATGTATGATCCGACGAATCAGATGAATTATTCGAAGTATATACTTGGATCATTGATGAGACCGTGGTTCCTTAGCCTGTGTTGTAGCCTAGCTCAGCTGCTAACAGAACTACTCCTAATCCAATTAGGATTATATAGATCCAAAATGCTTCTATTGCTGCCTCAGCTGCAGCAATGTTCCGCTTTTTTTATTTATTCGGCGACATTATCTTGCTTGGAAGATTTCCAGCTCATTATTCCGTTATTCAAACTAAATGTATACCCTTATTGCGACTTAAAGTCGTCTTTGTCAGTTTGGAAACTTGCAGCGGTGAACCTAGTCACCTCAAGTTTTCCTTCTCCATAAATTAAGAAAACATCCTTAGTTCGTCTAAGATACTCAAGGATGTTCTTTACATCAACCCAGTGACCATCACCTGGATTAGCCTTATAGCGTCTACATATGCTCAAAGCATATGAGACATCAAGTCACATATATTTCAAAAACATACAAACTCTGGGAGGGTTGTCAACAGCTTTCTAGATCTATCCCAGTAGATCGTTATTCCTAGAATAAAGCTCGCTTCTCCTAGGTATTCTATGGAGAATTTTAATGAAAGCCAAGCTTTCACCGATTATTTAATATGGGAATATCATTTCCAAGAAATAATATGTCATCAACGTATATGACAATCATTGTCAGTGGGCTCCCACTAACATTCTTATATACACAAAAATCATATTCGTTTTGAATGAAATCATATAACATTATGATCTCATCAAAACATTGGTTCTAAGAATGCTATGCTTGCTTGAATCTATAAATGGATCGATTTAACTTGCAAACCTTGTTTGCTTGTTTTTGGTAGAACAAAACCGTCAGGTTGTATATAAACATCCTCCAAAAGGTTTCCGTTTAAGGAAAGCAGTTTTGATGTTCATATGCCATATTTCATAAATGAAATATGCAGCATTAGCAAACATTATCCAAATGGATTTAATCATGGCAACATGTGAAAAATTTTCTTCGTAGTCGACACTATGTCGTTGACGATACCCTTTCTGTACAAGCCTAGCTGTGTACATTTGTATGTTGCCATCCATGTATGTCTTCCTTGAAGACTCAACTAGTACCAATAGGCACAGTGCCTTCTGGTACATCAACTAGTATCCAAACTTAGTTGATATACATGGAATCCATTTCAGACTTCATGGAACTTTTCCATAAAAGGAGTCGATACCTTGTATCACTTCCTCATACGTAGCTAGTTCGTCTTCCTCAATAAGATTGATATCTATATGAGGTGAGATCAGAAACCCATACCTCCCAGGTTATTTTCTGACCCTCTCTGACCTACGATGTTCTTGTGTATTCGAAGAATATCGGTACAGTTTCATCCATGATGAACTGTTGGTTTTCCGTGAGGATTCGGTGCTTGGAAGAGTATTACTCCGATTTTCATCGAGTTTTATTTTCCTCCCACTTACCACTGCATATAGGTATTCCTCTTAGGAAAACCGCATGGAGAGCAATAATTACATTATTCTCTTGTGAGTTGTATAAGTACTATACTTTGGTTTCCCTAGGACAACCTACAAATCAGGCACTTATCCGATTTGGGTTCTAGTTTGGTATCATCCAAACATTTAGTGTATGCCCAACATTCCCAAATCTTCAGGAATGAGAAACCCGGTTTCTTTCCTGTATATATCTAATATGAAGTCTGTCTAACAGATTTTCATGGAACCTTATTCAAAATAAGTACTGCACTGTTCAATGCATATCCCTAGAAGGAAATTGGTAGCTCAGAGCGACTCATCATTAACTTTACTATGTCCAACAAAGTTCAGTTTCTCCGTTCGGACACACCGTCAAATTGAGGTGTCCCGGGAGGAGTCCACTGTGAAAGAATACCATACTCTTTCTGGTAATTTGAAACTCATATATTTAAGTATTTTACACTATGGTCCGACCGTAATATTTTTAATACTTTTACCGGTCTGTTTTCTTACTTCGTGTCGAAACTCTTTGAATTACTCAAAAGTTCCTGACTTGTGTTTCATAAGATACACATAACCGTAACGCGATGCCACATCCGTAAAGATTACGAAGTATTCATATCCACGACTAGCCTAGCTAGACATGGGCCCACTTGCGTCACTATGAACGAGGGTTAACAGATCAGTGGTATTTGCACTTTTACCTAGTAAAAGGTGTTCTAGGCATTTTGCCTAATAAACTAGATTCGTAGACATCATTTGAGTTAGAATCAAATCCGTCCTAGTATCCACTCTTCAAAAGTGTGGATATACGAATCTTGTTAATGTGTCCCAGACAACAATGCAACTTTTAAGTCTCAACAGATTTATTCAGCTTGAGCTTTTGTTTGTCATATTATATGTTTGAGATTCATTTATATTCTAAATATAAATACTGTTATTCACATCTAATATGTTTATCTCAATATCATCTTTATAAACAAAACACTTAGTGTTCTAGAATATAAAGGTATATCCGCAACGGGTTAAACTAGATATAGAGATAATGTTTCTAGTCAAACTAGGTACATTATAACAGTTTCCTAATTTAAGTACATGCCTAAAGGGAATTTCCAAAACTTAGGTTTGTACGGCCAAAACAGTGACTCTCGTCCCGTTTCCAACTCGCAGTTCGATCTCATCTGAAGCCAGTCTCCTGCTTATCAGCAGATCCCGCACATCAGTACATATATTTATGTACCACATCCAGTATCTAAAATCCAATTTTAAAACCAGCAGTGGACATCTTTATAACAAACATACTTGAAGCCGGAACCTTGTCTCACATTCACTTCCTTCATGTCTGCCTTGTACATTTGACAGTCACGCTTCTAGTGACCCCGTTTGTCATAATTTAGGCAGACATCTTGGGATATGTCATTTGTCTTCCCAGAAGACTGTGACGATTTAGCCTTGCCCTTTTCTTCACACCCCCAGAAGCCTTCAGCCAAGCCTTGGCCTTCTAGGATGTCGAAGTAAGATGTGCCTTGCGCTTCTTGCCCTTTTGCAAGCTCAGGCTGTGTCTCATTGAGCATAGCCATTAACTCTCCAAGTTTTCTTTTGCAATTAGTGCTTCTAAGATCTAAGAATAGATCTATGAAGATCTTTCAATTTCAATATCATACTATAAGGATCTAATCCTTAGTTCTGACAAAGAAATTAAGGAATCATTGCGGCAAGCATAAAGGATTGAGCACTAAAGTTTTCATCACGATGAGTCTTCCAAAGCTCATGCTCTACTATTTGCTCAACTCCGGGCTTAGGCCCGAGAGGTCACTCTATCAAATAGATTAACTTCTCCACTCGCAGGACTATCATGAGATTATATTCCCAATCTGAAAATTGAAGCCGCTTAAAGACATTTTCTCCCAGGATTATGTTTTGAATGCTAATCTTTTCAGTTATCTTGATTCCAATAGTCCAACTATCCAATCAACGGTTTCGGTACAATAAAATATAATGATTTCTATAGTCCAACTATATAATTAACTACTATTTGATTGGTTAATTCAAATATATTGATTACTATAATCTAATTATATAATCAACTATAAATGAAGTAGTTTGAATACAGTCCAACTGTTTTAATTAAAATAAAAATTGAATATTAGTCTAACTAATATATGTAAATTTTTTAATGACGAAAAAAATGAAATGAGCGCGTATTGGCAAATATCTAAACGAAATTGCAAATTTAATACTTGCCTCCCACTATTTTTCGGCGAGCCTCTAACCCTCTATGGAGTACTCTGGAAACCTATTTTCCTAGTTGGCTAGGATCCCGTTAAATAACACACAACCTTGACTTTGGCCAACAAGTTGTATGAAACTTAACTGGGTAGATCTCTAAGATCAATTGGATCCCATCCAATTCCTAGATCTAGTTGGTGGACTTCCAAGTCCGAAACATATATCCAATATATGCCAATATATCCGATATATTCCCTAACATTTTTTTCCTCTGAATCAAATAAGCCTTGGCTTTGGCTCAATGCTTAATGAAACCAGTTAAGCGTGACCCATTGACAGTGGGAAAGCTTCGTAATCGAGGCCGATGAACAAGAAGTGACATTGAATTTGGCCAACAAATCACAGCTTGCCCAAGGCGTACGATATGGAACATTCGCGATGGACAAAGGTCTTGACTTTGGCCAACAAACCAATGCCAATCTTGGATCTTGAGAGAGAATCACTCAATGGAAGGAAAAACGCTTAATATGAAATGAGGGTTTTTGTCACGATTTGGAAACCATTTTATTATCTTTAATTAGGTCTCATCATACACCCTTAAGCATGCATTCTAAAAGCATAATAAGGCGCGAATAAAATAATAATGATATTCGGATGGATATATAACAAACTTGTTCCTAGAACAAATCTCTTCTTTTCCTCTCTCCCGCTAGAACTATTCATACTTCTACCCAATTACATAATACTTCTAAAGAAACCTCATTTACATTGAGGGGAATAGGTGAGAAGAGAAATACAATGAGAAAAGAGGTAATAGGCTGGACACGCAGGTCCAATTTAATAAATTCTAAATTTATTACAACAATTTCCAAAATTGCCCTCACCCTTCTAATATCCATCCGATATACATTATTCATACATACATCCAAGTATTTACACAAAGCATGTTATCAATCAATCTAATCCAATTAATTAATCTTTGATTAGTGACCATCCAATGTTCAAACAACGATTTGATTTGCGTGAGTCCAACTCGTTTAAGAATAAATACTTAAAGTAAATATTCTTGAATTATATTGAACTACAATTTTAAATCCAATTTAAATTATATTCAATACTAATTCATATTAATTCCAAATTAAATAATTACACTTTCAATAGTGCCTTTTAGACTTGGATTCCAAATCCAATCTTTATGGGTCTCAAAGTCCCAATTAGTATCCAATACTATTCAATTAAAGTCCAATGGACTTTTAATTAATTCTTTAGGCATGGGCTTTGGCAATTATGGGTCAAACCCAAGATGCCAGGCCCAATTAGAAATCACCATATGCCATAAATCAATTTAGGCCCATTAGGCCAATTAAAATTTTAAAGGCCCAATTATCATATTTGGACTTTATGGAAATGGTTTTAGGCCCAATGGGATCCAACCAATTATCCTAAACCAAACTTGGCCCAACCAAGCCCCTTAAGCCCAAATACAATAAATTAAATTAATATCATTCCAAATTACATATTAATCTAATTCAAGTGTAATTAACACAATTAATTAACTAACCTAATGTTTCCAAAACTTTTAATTAATCCAATTAATTATGCTCTTTAATTCCAATTCATGTCCAACATAAATTGAAGCAAAATCAATTCTAAAACATGCTTCAAACTCACGGCAAAGGCATACAAAAATCATTCAATTTTATTTCAATCCAATTTAAATCAATATTCAATATTTCTATCATGCCAACAACACATCCAATATGTCAAATTCCAAAAATTCCCATGAGCTTATTCTAGGGTAATTTTCGGCCATGCTTAGGATTTGGGGATTTTTGATCTAATCAATATTTCACAAATCCAACAATGCACAAATCCAATTCAACATTATACAAACATAACCCAACAATCAATTTAGGCATTTCATGCTCCAATCACAAAAATCCCAAATTAAAGTTTAGAACCCTAGAAATACAAATCAAACTTAGATCGCTCTGATACCATTGTTAGTGTTCCTAGAACATACCAAGATCATCTAAGAGTGATTTGTGTGTGAATTATCAAGAGAGTTGCGGAATACTCACATTGATTGGTTGAGGAGATTTCAAAAATTCCTTATTTGTTGGATGTGTTGGAAGCTTCGAAGCTTGAGATCGAGTTACAAAGTCTCGGGTGAGTCTCCCTATCACATTCCTTTGACTCCTTGATGTGCTAGCATGAAGAAATTTTGTAAAAAAATTTCATGGTGGAGAGGAAGCATTCACGATTTTTGCAAGAAGTGGGAGAAGATGAATAGTCACATTTTGTTTCCAAAACTTAACTTTAAATAATGTGTGATGTGTGATTAATGCCCAACAATTAAAGTTGCCAACCACTTCCATCACCAAAAAGTGACATGTGATGTAAGTGATGTGGGTCCCACCCAAATTTGAATTCCAAATTCAAGTTGGCTTTACACAACACACTTTGGGCCCCGTTCGTTTAATCCGACTAAACGAATTTTCCATCGCGACGTAATTAAATCTGATTTAATTAAATAATAATGCCTAACAAAATTATTACGAAAGTCGCTTACGAATTAATTCCAAATTAATTCGTTCGCTAGAATTAAAACTCAATTTCAATTCCCCTTTGAAATCCAATTTCTTTTAATATATCTAATATATTATTTTAGCTCAATTAAATAAATTAAATAGTAAAATCTAATTTCACCATTAAATTTATTTTGCTGATTAATTCAAAATTAATTGCGTTATATCTTCTCGATGAATTTATTCCCAGATAAATTCTCGACGCAATTAATCCCAGATTAATTCTTTCTCTAATAATTAATTCACAGATTAATTATTACTGTGATTAATCCCAGATTATTTTTCTCCCTCTCATAATTAAACCCAAATTAATTTTGTTCGAGTCAAACATCATCGGTGAAACTTTGGGAGGCGACCCAAGAGATCCCTGGATATGTTAGCAGTAAATACGATCATAGGACTATCCAAATACTTACGTACCTGGTACCACGTTCTTACCAATTTACAAGACATGGTTGGCTTCTAGCAAAACATCGTGCCTACCCAATTCTCCAGAAATATTCTTTAAAGGAATATATAATCTTTGTCAGGGATAGCATACGTAGTATTGCGTATAACGATCCAATATCGATATCATATGCTAGGCCTAGGGCTGGAATTGTGTCTGCCCCGTACGAAGCATATATCGGATCTCTGGTAACTAGTCTCTATAATCGGATAATCATGACCTAGTCATATTATCTCGATGACTGCAGTACTTAAGAGTACTAGTTCTGTATCCTACGTGATCATCATCTCCATATGACTGAAGTGATACTTCCATCTTGACATCACACCTAATACACTACAATTCTCAGTATACCCAGAAGAGGCGTACACAGAACCTGTTAAAGCCCCGGACGACCAAAACCAAAGTATACTGATTGTTGTAAGTATTAGCGATGCAAGTCTCAGGTTAAGACCAAATACACCTACCCTGAATCGGATTCCCATAGACACATAGTTATACTACCAATGGGATTCCAAGGGGTCTATCCAGAGCGAAGCTGTTTCCATACCATCGGTAAACAGAACCTCCTATTACACTTGTATGAGTATCCAATACCCAAATATATTAGAACTATTCTGTTACGCTTCCATAACACGCACAAGTGTAATACTAGTATATTCCGCATTATCGATGTCCAGTCTCGATAATACTACGACTAGGGATATTTAATGATTAAAACTTTATGGATTAATATTGTCTCATTTCTTATTAATCCGGTATTAATCATATGGACTTTTATCATTTATATATCTTGGTAATCTAATTACAAATAATAAAAGAGCAATTTCCTTTGTCACATAGTTTATTTGTACACCAACACCATGTTCTGTACAAATAGTGATGCTATGGGTCATAATTGTCTAACAATACTTGTGCACGTTATGGAAGCGTAACGACATAGTTCTCATATATTTGGGTACTGGATTCACATACAAGTGTAATAAGAGGTTCTGTTTACCGATGGTACGAAAACAGCTTCGCTCTGGATAGACCCATCGGAATCCCATCGGTAGTATGACTATGTTTCTATGGGAATCCGAATCAGGGTAGGTGTATTTGGTCTTAACCTGAGACTTGCATCGCTAATGCTTGCGACAATCAATACACTTTGGTTTTGGTCGTCCGGGGTTTTAACAGGTTCTGTGTACGCCTCTTCTGGGTTATTTAGAATCATAGTGTATTGGGTGTGATGTCAAGATGTAAGTATCACTTCAGTCATATGGAGATGATGATCACGCATGGATACAGAACTGGTACTCTATTATGTTGCAACTATCGAGATAATATGACAAGGTCATGATTATCCGATTAAAGAGACTAGTTGCTAGTAATCCGATATATGCTTCGTACGGGGTAGACACAATTCCAGGCCCAGGCATAGCATGTGATATCCGATACTGGATCGCAATACGCAATACTTAGTATACTACGCCTGGTATAGATTATTTATTCCTTAAAAGAATATTTCTGGAGAATTGGGTAGGTACGGTCTTTGCTAGAAGCCAACCATGTCTTGTAAATCGGTAAGAATGTGGTATCGGGTACCCACGTGTTCGGATAGTCCGACGACCGGATTTACAGCCAACATATCCAGGAATCTCATGGGTCGCTTCCCAAAGATTCACCGATGATGTTTGACTCGAACAGAATTAATCTAGGATTAATTATAAGAGAGAGAGAAAATTAATCTAGGATTAATTATGGCAAGAATTTATCTGGGATAAAATTCAAATAGAAGAGAGATAACGATTAATTTGGAATTAATCGATTAAATAATATATTCGATATATTAATTGAAATTATATTTCAACGCTAAATTAAAATTGGATTTTAATTCGGGCAAACGAATTAATTTAGAATTAATTCGTAAGCGACTTTAATAATAATATCGTAAAGGTAAATTCATTAATTCGAAATTAAACGAACCCAGGCCCGAGCGAAGTTGCGTGTTGGATTGTTCGACTTAAATTCAGAATTTACAAGTGGTGGGACCACTTGACTTACATCAACTAGTTTGAATAGTGATGGAAGTGGTTAAGGTTAAGTGTAAAGCTTGGTTTACTTGTTTTTCACTCAACCAAATCCTACAAACTTTTTTCATTTGGAATGACATATACCAACTTGATTTTTGGAAAATCATAATTTTGATTTTTGAAATCAAATACACAAAAAACCTAAAACTCTCTTCTTCTCCCTCCTAGTGCCGTGAGATTCCTTTCTTCTCTTAGAGATTTTATTGCAAAATTTCTTCATTGATAGCACATTCAAAGAGCAAACAAGGTGTTAGGAAAACTAATCCATTGAGTTTGGAACACAAAGACAGGCTTGAAGCTCTTCTCAACATACCAAAAGTTTTGAACTTCATACATCCACAAATCCGATCAATGTAAGTTTTTCCGCAACTTCTTTGAGTATTCACAAACAATTTCATTTTAGAAGATCCTTGGCATGTTTTAGAAACCCAACAATGGTATCAAGAGCTTTTTATAAGCATGAAATGAGTTTAGGGTTTATATACTTTAATTTGGGGTTTTTTTTTTATGATTTGAGCATGATTTCTTCAAATTAATTGTTTGGATGAGCTTGGATGATGATGAATTAGATTTACACATCTTAAAATTTGAGAAAAATTGATTGAATAAATTTTCCCCAATTTCCTTGCTAAAGCCGAAACATTAACCCTAGGGATATCATGGTGATTTTTGATTTTAAACCATTGGATGTGTTTAATGCATAATGAGTATATTGATTGTTGATTTAACTAGATTGAAATCAAAATTGGATAAAAATTGTGCCATATTGTCGTGAATTAAAAAGCATGAAATTGATTGATTTTGCTTCAATTGTGTTGGACATTAATTGAATAAATTAAAGCATGATTAATTAGTTTAATTGGTGTTTTGGAAATATTGATTTAACTAATTAATTAAGGCTATTACACTTTAATAAAAATTAATGTGAAATTTGGAATTTTATATTAATTAAAATTAGTCTTTAATTTTGAATTGGGCTAATATTGTTGTATTTGGGCTTAATGGGCTTGGTTGGGCCAAAATTGTTTTAGGACAATTGGATTGGATCCAAATTGGGCCTAAAATCATTCCATAAAGTGCAAATATAATTATTGGGCCTTTAAATATTTAATTGGGCCTGATGGGCCAAAATTGATTTTATGGCAAATGATGATTCCTTTTTGGGCTTTGGTTGCCAAAGTCCATGCCTTAAGAATTAATTAAAAGCCCATTGGACTTTAATTAAATTGACATTGGATGTTAATTGGGCATTTGAGACCCATTTAGATTGGATTTAGAATCTAAGTCTAAAAGGCACATAAATAAGTGTAATTATTTAATTTGGAATTAAATACGAATTAGTATTGGATAAAAATTAAATCGGATTTAAAATTGTAGTTCGATATAATTCAAGAATACGTACTTTGAGTATTTATTCTCAAACGAGTTGGAAATCGTTGTTTGAACATTGGATGGTCATTAATTCAAAGATTAATTAATTGGATTAGATTGATTGAATAACATGCTTTTTGTGAATACATGGATGTATTGTATGAATAATGTATATCAAATGGATATTAGAAGGGTGAGGGCAATTTTGGAAATTGTTGTAATAAATTTAGAATTTATTAAATTGGACTTGCGTGTCCAGCCTTATATCTCTTGACTATTTCTCTTCTCACCAATTCCCCTCAATGTTAATGAGGTTTCTTTATTGTATTATGTAATTGGGTAGAAGTTAGAATAGTACTAGACGAGGAGAGGAAATGGATAGATTTGTTATATGAACAATTTGTTAAATATCCATCTGCATATCGTTATTATTTATTTCGCGCCTTATTATGCTTTTAGAATGCATGCTTAAGGGTGTATGATGAGACCTAATCAAAGATAATAAATTGGTTGCCAATTTACGCGAAAAACCCTCAAACAAATATTAAGTGATTTCCTTCCATTAAGTGGTTCTTTCTCAAGATCCAAGATTGGCATTGGTTTGTTGGCCAAAGTCAAGATCAATGTCCATCGTGGATGTGTTTGAACCATGAAGGCTTTGTTATATATATCGCATGTCTTGGACAGTTGTGACTTGTTGGCCAAAGTCAAGGTCACTTCTTGTTCATCGATATGGATTACGAAGCTTTCCCACTTTCAATGGGTCCCGCTTAAGTGGAATCATTAAGCTTGTTGAGCCAAAGCCAAGGCTTAGTTGATTCAGAGGAAAAGGTTAGGCAATATATTGGATATATTGACATATATATTGTATATATATTTCGGACTTGGAGGTCCACCTACCGGATCTAGGAATTGGATGAGATCCAATTGATCTTAGAGATCTACCTAGTTAAATATCATACAGATTGTTGGCCAAAGTCAAGGTTGTGTGTTATTTAACGGGATCCTAGCCCACTAGGAAACTGGGTTTCTCGAGTACTCAACAGAGGGTTAGAGGCTCGCCGAAAAATAGTGGGAGGCCAGTATTGAATTTTTAATTTCGTTCAAATACTTGCCAAATACACGCTTTCAAATTATTTTCGTCATTTTATATATTTATTAGTTGGACTAATATTTTATTAATTTTCTTGTAACAGTTGGACTGTACCCAAAATCATTAATTGAATAGTTAGACTATTACAATTAAGATGGTTGGAAAGGTCAACGTTAGGGACATTATCATTGGCGAAAATGTCTTTAATGGTGCAAACTTTCCTGACTGTGATATGAACCTCAGGATTGTCCTGGGGGCTGAGAGATTGCTCTATACGATAGAGAGACCTCTTGGGCCTAAGCCTGGAATTGAGCAGCTGCTTGAGCTTTGGAAGACTCACAGTGATGACAACACAACTGCTCAATCTGTCATGCTTGCTGCAATGACCCCACAATTTCATCGTCAAAACAAGAGATTGTATCCCTATGAAATGATGTTGAAATTGAGGGACCGTCACCGATCTAACCTTAGATCGCAGAGGTATGAATTGCAGAAGAAGCTATTTCGCTCTCGCATGTCAGAGGGTACATCTGTTGAACACCATGTATCGCAGATGATTGCTGACATCGAATAGATGGGACAACTAGGCATAGTCTTCGAGGCTGAGACTTTCATAGATTTGATCTTACAATATATTCTTAACAGCTGGAGCGGGTTCATCATGAACTATAATATGATGAACTAAGAAAATACTCTTGGAGAGTTGATGGCAATGCTGAAAGAGGCAGAAAAAGAGCTTTTGAAAGGCAAAAAGTGCGAGGCGCACTTCGCTTCGACATCTCAGAATGCCAACGCTTGGCCGAAGGCTTCTGGAGGTGTGAAGAAGAATAAGAAGTAAAAGGGCAAGGCCAAATCATCAAAGTCTTCTGGGAAGGCAAAGGAAAAAAATCCCAAGATGTCTGCCTACAGTGTGGCAAACGGGGTCACTAGAAGCGTGACTGCCGTGAGTACAAGGCGCATATGAAGGAAGTGAAAGCGGGCAAGACACCGGCTTCAGGTATGTTTGTTATTGAAATAAACATGTCTACTTCTAGTTTTAAAAATTGGATTTTTTTATTCTGGTTGTGGTACTCATATATGTACTGATGTGCAGGATCTGCAGATTAGCAGGAGACTAGCTTCAGGAGAGATTGACCTCCGAGTTGGAAATGGGACTAGAGTCGTTGTTTTGGCTGTTGGGACCTATATTTTGGAAATGCCCTTGGGGCATGTACTTAATTTATCAGACTGCTATTATGTACCTAGTTTGACTAGAAACATTAAATTTGTATCTTGCTTAACCCAATGTGGGTATACTTTTGTATTCAGAAACACCGGGTGTTTTGTTTATAAAAATGATTTTGAGATATGTAGTGTTGATGTTAATAATGGTCTTTATATTTTGAATATAAGTCAATCTCAAACATATAACATGACAAACAAAAGGCTTAAATTAAGTAACACAGATGAAACTTATATGTGGCATTGTCGTCTGGGACACATTAACAAGACTCGTATATCCACACTTTCGAAGAGTGGATACTTGGACGGATTTGATCCAAATTCATATAACGTTTGCGAATCTTGTTTATTAGGTAAAATGCCTAAAACACCTTTTAGCGGTAAAGATGCACGTGCCACTGAACTGTTAGCCATCGTTCATAGTGACGTATGTGGGCCCATGTCTAGCCAGGCTAGAGGTGGATATGAATACTTCATAACCCTTATGGATGATGCATCGCGTTATGGTTATGTGTATCTTATGAGACACACAAGTCAGAAACCTTTGAGAAGTTCAAAGAGTTTCGACACAAAGTAGAAAAACAGACCGGCAAAAAATTAAAACATTATGGTCGGACCGTGGTGGAGAATACTTAAGCAATTAGTTTCTCGATTACTTGAAAGAGTATGGCATTCTTTCACAGTGGACTCCTCCCGGAACACCTCAATTAAACAGTGTGTCCGAGCGGAGAAATCGAATTTTGTTAGACATGGTAAGGTCAATGATGAGTCGCACAGAGCTACCAATTTCCTTCTGGGGATATGCATTGAACAATGCAATACTTATTTTGAATAAGGTTCCGTCAAAGTCTGTTCATCAGACTCCATATGAAATATGGACAGGAAAGAAACCGGGTTTCTTATTCCTGAAGATTTGGGGATGCTGGGCATACGTTAAACGTTTGGATGATACCAAACTAGAACCCAAATCGGATAAGTGCCTATTTGTAGGTTATCCTAGGGAAACCAAAGGATATTACTTCTACCACCCATAAGAGAACAAGGTATTTATTGCTCTACATACGGTTTTCCTCGAAAAGGAATTCCTAAATGCAGTGGTAAGTGAGAGGAAAGTAGAACTCGATGAAAATCAAAGTGATACTGTTCTTGGCACCGACTCCCAAACGGAACACGAACAGTTCATCAGGGATGAGACTGTACCATAATCTTCTAATACATAAAAACCGCGTAGGTCGGAGAGAGTCAGAAAACAACTTGAGAGGTATGGGTTTCTGATCTCACCTCATGTAGATATTAATCTTATTAAGGATAATAAATCGGCTATGTATGAGGAAGCGATACAAGGTATCGACTCCACTTTATGGCAAGAAGCCATAAAGTCCGAAATGGATTCCATGTACACCAACCAAGTTTGGAAACTGGTTGATGCATCAGAAGGCGTAAATCCTATTGGTTGCAAATGGGTCTTCAAGAAGAAGACTGACATGGATGGCAACATACAAACGTACAAAGCTAGGCTTGTAGCGAAAGGGTATCGTCAACGACATGGTGTCGATTACGATGAAACTGTTTCACCAATTGCCATGATTAAATCCATTCAGATAATGCTTGCTATTGCTGCATATTTCGATTATGAAATATGGCAGATGGACATCAAAACCGCTTTCCTTAACGGAAACCTTTTGGAGGATGTTTATATGCAACAGCCTGATGGTTTTGTCATACCAAAACATACAAAAAAGGTTTGCAAGTTAAATCGATCCATTTATGGATTGAAGCAAACATCACGTTCTTGGAACCAACGTTTTGATGAGATCATAAAAGAATATGATTTCGTTCAAAACGAGGATGATCCCTGTGTATATAAGAAGGTTAGTGGGAGCGCACTGACATTCATTGTCTTTTACGTTGATGATATATTGCTTATTGGCAATAACATTCTCATGCTACAATCGGTGAAAGCTTGGCTTTCATTAAAATTCTCCATGAATGATCTGGGAGAAGCAGCTTTTATTCTAGGAATAAAGATCTTCCGAGATAGATCTAGAAAGCTGCTTGGACTCTCCCATAGCACATACATTGACAAAGTGTTGAAGAGATTCAACATGGATCAGTCTAAGAGGGGACTGTTGCTAGTGTCACATGACGTCTCTCTATCTAAGGACATGTGTCTTAAAACTCAAGATGAGAGAGACAGCATGAATCAGATCCCGTTCGCTTCTGCAGTCAGATCGATCATGTATGCCATGATATGTACGCGACCTGATTTCTCGTATGCTTTGAGCATGTGTAGTCGCTATCAGGCCAATCTAGGTGACGGTCACTGGGTTACGGTTAAGAACATCCTTAAGTATCTTAGACAAACTAAAGATGCTTTCTTAATCTATGGAGATGGAGAACTTGAGGTAAATGGGTTTACCGATGTAAGTTTCCAAACCGATAAAGACGACTGTAAGTCGCAATCCGGGTACATATTGTTTGAACAACGGAGTAGTGAGCTGGAAATCTTCCTAGCAAGAGATTGTTGTCGATTCAACAACAGAAGCGAAATATGTCACTGCAGCTGAGGCAACAAAAGAGGCAATTTGGATCCGTAAATTCCTAATTGGATTAGGAGTAGTTTCGTTAGCAACTGAGCCCGTTCCTTTGTATTATGACAATAACGGGGCTATAGCACAGGCTAAGGAACCGTAGTCTCATCAATGATCCAAGCATGTACTTCGACATTTCCATCTGATTCGTTAGATCATACATCGTGGTGATGTGAAGATCGAGAAGGTCGCATCAGATGACAACATTGCAGATCCGCTGACGAAGGCTATTTCTCAGCAAAAGTTTGAGCGACATGTACATAGTTCAGGTGTTAGATACTTGAGTGATAGCCTATAGGCCAAGTGGGAGTTTGTTGGACAATTGTGACCCATAACATCACTATTTGTAAAAGACATTGTGGTTTTTGTATAAATTAACTATGTGACAAAGGAAATTGCTATTTTATCATTTTTTAATTAGATTACTTGAATATATAAATGATAAAAGTCATTATGATTAGTTCCAGATTAATAAGATATGAGACATTATCAATCCACGAAAGGTTTAATCAATAAATATCCATAGTTGTAGTATTATCGAGACTGGACATCCATAATGCGAAATATGCTAGTAATACACTTATGAGGGTTATGGAAGCGTAACGACATAGTTCTCATATATTTGGGTATTGGATACTCATGCAAGTACAATAGGAGGTTCTGTTTACCGATGGTACGGAAACAGCTTCGCTCTGGAAAGACCCCTCGTAATCCCATTGGTAGTATGACTATGTGTCTATGGGAATCCGAATCAAAGTAGGTGTATTTGCTCTTAACCTGAGACTTGCATCGCTAATGCTTGCAACAATCAATACATTTTGGTTTTGGTCGTCCGGGGCTTTAACAGGTTTTGTGTTTGCCTCTTCTGGGTTTATTGAGAATCGTAGTTTATTGGGTGTGATGTCAAGATAAATGTATCACTTCGTCATATGGATATGATGATCACGGAGGGATACATAACTGGTACTCTATTATGTTGCAAACTATCGGGATAATATGACAAGGTCATGATTATCCGATAAAGAGACTAGTTGCTACTGATCCGATATATGCTTCGTACGGGGCAGACACATTCAGCCCGGCCCCAGGCCTAGCATGTGTGACATCCGATACTTGATCGCAATACGCAATACTTAGTACACTACGCTTGGTATAGATTATGTATTCCTTAAAAGAATATTTCTGGAGAATTGGATAGGCACGGTGCTTTTCTAGAAGCCACCCATGTCTTGTAAATCGGTAAGAATGTGGTACCAGGTACGCACATGTTCGGATAGTCCGATGACGGATTTACTGCCAACATATCCAGGAATCTCAATGGTCGCTTCCCAAAGATTCACCGATGACGTTTGACTCGATAGAATTAATCTATAATTAATTCTAATAGAGAGAGAGAAAATTAATCTGGGATAAAATTCAAATAGAAGAGAGAGAACGATTAATTTGGAATTAATCGATTAAATAATATATTCGATATATTAATTGAAATTAGATTTCAACGCGGATTAAAATTGGATTTTAATTCGGTCCAATTAATTCGTAAGCGACTTTAATAATAATGTCGTAACGGTAAATTTGTTAATTCGGAATTAAACGAACCCGAGCCCGAGCGAAGTTGTGTGTTGGATTGTTTGACTTAAATTCAGAATTTACAAGTGGTGAGACCCACTTGACTTACATCAACTAGTTTGACTAGTGATGGAAGTGGTTAAGGTTAAGTGTAAAGCTTGGTTTACTTGTTTTTCACTCAACCAAATCCTACACACTTTTGTCATTTGAAATGACATATACCAACTTGATTTTTGGCAAATCATAAATTTGATTTTTGAAATCAAATACACAAAAAACCTAAAACTCTTTTCTTTTCCCTCCTAGTGCCGTGAGCTTCCTTTCTCCTCTTAGAGATTTTGTTGCAAAATTTCTTCATTGCTAGCACATTCAAAAAGCAAATAAGGTGTTAGGGAAACTAATCCCTTGAGTTTGGAACACAAAGAAAGGCTTGGAGCTCTTCTCTATATACCAAAAGTTTTGAACTTCATACATCCACAAATCCGATCAATGTAAGTTTTTCCGTAACTTCTTTGAGTATTCACACACAATTTCATTTTAGAAGATCCTTGGCATGTTCTAGGAACCCAACAATCTAACCATAGAACCTTTAACAGTTTGTGAATATTGTATTCAAGGTAAAATGACCAAATCCTTATTTAGTGGTGTTAGACACCGTGCTAATGATTTATTGGAACTTGTGCATTCCGATGTATGTGGTGTTGAGTTTTCTAGGTCAAACCAAGATCAATTAAGTAAAGAAATGTGCGAATACAACAAAGTAAAGTAGCAAAAATACTCACTTTGATCGGCTTTTGGATGCGATGAACAAAAATAATTTATTCATGAGAGTCGGCCAAGCCCTCCTTGTGTGGATCTTCAAGCTCCAAGCTTTGAGTGTTGATTCCATGCTCATGAATGGGTTTCCCTATCACCTTTGAATGGTTTCCCTATCACCTTTGAATGATCTCTTTAGTGTGCTAGCACTTGGAAAAATTTGCAACAAATTGTTTCCCTTTTCCTTTTGTGTGTCTCGGCCAAGCCAAGAAAAGAGAGAAAATTTGGCACAATGCCGAGAGTTTTCGGAGAGGGAGAGGTAGTGTGTTTTGTTTCTAAAACCATTACCAAGTCCATCAAAGTCAAAAACATTTTGGTATATGCTTTCCAAAAGCAATTTGGAGGGAAAAGAGCATTAATTGCTCTCAACCACCTCCATCACCAAAAAGGTGACATGACACACATCACAAAAGTGGATGTGACATATGAGTGACTTGCGATGTGATATGTGGCCACACTTAATTCAAAATCTGAGTGGGTCCGCAAACACTCCCGGGCTCGGGTTCGTTAATTTCGAATTAACGAATTTTCCGTTGCGACGTAATTAAATCAAATTTAATTAAATAATTATGCCTAGAAAAATTACTATTCACGTCGCTAGCAAATTAATTCTAAATTAATTCGTTTGCCCAATTAAAATCCAATTTTAATTCCGCGTCGAAATCTAATTTCGTATAATATATCGAATATATTATTTTATCGATTAATTCCAAATTAATCGTTCTCTCTCTTTTAATTGAATTTTATCCCAGATAAAATTCTCCGTAATTAATCCTAGATTAATTTTCTCTCTCTTATAATTAATCCCTGATTAATTATGTCTGAGTCATTCGTCATCGGTGAATCTTTGGGAAGCGATGTTGGACAGTTATGGCCCATAACGTCACTATTTGTACAGATCATGGTGTTGTTGTACAAATTAACTATGTGACAAAAGAAATCTCTCTCTTATCATTTGTGATTAGATCACCAAGATGTATAAATGATAGGAGGTCCATATGATTAGTTCTTGGATTGAGATGATATGAGACAGTATCAATCCACGAAGGTTTAATCATTAAATATCCCTAGTCGTAGTATTATCGAGATAGGACATCGATAATGCGGAATAGACTAGTTTTACACTTGTGCGCGTTGTGAGGGCATAACGGCATAGTTCTCATATATTTTGGTATATGATAATCATGCAAGTGTAGTAGGAGGTTGTGTTTTACCGATGGTACGGAAAACAGCTTCGCTCTGGATAGACCCTTCGGAATTCCATTGGTAGTATTACTATGTGTCTATGGAAGTCCGAATCAGGGTAGATGTATTTGGTCTTAACCTGAGACTTGCACCGCTAATACTTGCGACAATCAAAATACTTTGGTTTTAGGTCGTCCAGGGCTTTAACAGGTTCTGTGTACGCCTTTGCTGGGCATATTGAGAATCATAGTGTATTGGGTGTGATGTCGAGATGGAAGTATCACTCCAGTAATAGTGAAGAAGATGATCACGTAGGATACAAAACTTGTTCTCTTATATGCTCTGGCTATCGGGATATTATGACTAGGTCATGTTTATCCGATTATAGAGACTAGTTGCCAGAAATCCGATATGTGCTTCGTACGGGGCATACACATTTCCAGCCCCAGGCCTTGCACGTGACATCCGATACTGGATCGAGTTACGCAATACTACGTATACTACGCCTGATATAGATCACTATATTCCTGTAAGGATATTTATGGAGAATTGGGTAGGCATGGCGCTTTACTAGAAGCCAACATTGTCTTGTAAATTGGTAAAAACGTAGTACTAGGTACTTACGTGTTCAGATAGTCCGACGACCAGATTTACTGCCAACATATCCGGGGATCTCATGGGTCGCTTCCCGAAGATTCACTGATGACATATAACTCGCACTTTAATTAATCTGGGATTAATTAGATGAAAGAGAAAATTAATCTGGGATTAATTACAGAGATATTTTATCTGGGTTAAAATATCATTTAAAGAGAGAAAATGTTTAATTTCGAATTAATCGATAAAATAATATATTTGATATATTATACGAAATTGGATTTCGACGCGGAATTAAAATTAGATTTTAATTCGGGCGAACGAGTTAATTTAGAATTAATTCATTAGCGATGTGAATAGTGATTTTGCTAGGCATAATCATTTAATTACGTCGCAACAGAAAATTCGTTAAATTGGAATTAGCGAACCCGAACCCGAGAGTGTTTACGAGCGCATTCGCATTTCGAATTCGAGTGCAGCACGCAAGTCACATCAAGCGTCACATCAATCATCAATCAAGTGATAGATGTCTTTCACTTTGAGTGATTGACACCGTGTCACTATTCATGATTGATGGTGATAGTTGGCAAGCTTTAATGCTTGACTTTTGGAAAGAGAAAATTTGTGTATTTGATTTTGGAAATTCATTTAACACTTTTCTCCAACAACCAACTCATCTCTCTCTCTTTTACTCTTCCTCTCTCTCTCGGCCAATTGGCCATTTTTTTCCTCTTCACTGGTTCAAAAAACCGTGAGTCATGGAGAAGCATTTGATGATTTTTTGTGGCAAAAATCAAAGGTGCTAGCACACATCGGGGTCTTGCGAAGGTGATAGGGAAACCGCACACGTGAGCAAGGGATCAACACAAAGCTTGGAACTTGACGGAGATGATCCATGGCCGAAATTTTGAGGACTTCAAAACAGCACACTGCCGAGCCTTGGAGGAGGATAAAAAGATTTTTTAATCTTCGACGCATCGCTCAACTGCTCGATGTAAGTATTCCGCAACTTCCTCGATGTATTCACCTTGTATTTTCATTGCTTGATATGATCTTGGGATGCTTAGAAAATTCCAACAAGCGACCCATGAGATCCCTGGATATGTTGGCAGCAAATCTGGTCGTCGGACTATCCGAACACGTACGTACCAAGTACTACATTTTTACCGATTTACAAGACATGGTTGGCTTCTAGCAAAGCACTGTGCCTACCCAATTCTCCAGAAATATTCTTAAAGGAATTGTGTCTGCCCCGCAGTCACGCTTCCAGTGACCCCGTTTGCCACAGTTTAGGCAGTCACGAGAGGTTTCTCTATCAAATAGAGTAACTTCTTAGTTCCCAGGACTATCCTGAGGTTTTATTCCCAATCTGAAAATTAAAGCCGTTTAATGACATTTTCTCCCAGGATTATGTTTTAAACACTAATCTTTCAGTTATCTTGATTGCTATAGTCCAACTATCCAATCAACGATTTCGGGTACTATTGAATATAATGATTACTATAGTCTAACTATATAATCAACTATAATTTGATTATTTAAATTCAAATATATTGATTACTATAATCCAATTATATAATCAACTATAAATTGAAATAGTTTGAATACAGTCCAACTGTTTAATTTAAAACAACAATTAAATATTAGTCCAACTAATATATTTAAATTAATGACTAAAAATTGAAATGAGCGCTTATTGGCAAGTATCTAGACGAAATTGAAAATTTAATACTTGCCGCCCACTATTTTTCGGCGAGCCTCTAACCCTCTATTGAGTACTCGGGAAACCTAGTTTCCTAGTGGGCTAGGATCTCGTTAAATAACACACAACCTTGACTTTGGCCAACAAGCTGTATGATATTTAACTAGGTAGATCTCTAAGATCAATTGGATCTCATCAAATTCCTAGATCCAGTAGGTGGACATCCAAATCCAAAACATATATCTAATATATGCCAATATATCCGATATATTGCCTAACCTTTTTCCTCTGAATCAATTAAGCCTTGGCTTTGGCACAACAAACTTAATGATTCCAGTTAAGCGGGCTTGACTTTGGCCAAGAAACCAGTGCCAATCTTGGATCTTGAGAATGAATCAATCAATGGAAGGAAAGACGCTTAATATTTATTGAGGGTTTTTTCGCGTAATTGGCAACCAATTAATTATATTTGATTAGGTCTCATCATACACCCTTAAACATACATTTTAAAAGCATAATAAGGCGCGATAATAAATTAATAATGATATGCGGATGGATATTTAAACATTTTGTTCCTAGAACAATTCTCTCCCTTTCCTCTCTCCCGCTAGCACAAATCTTACTTCTACCCAATTACATAACACTTCTAAAGAAACCTTATTTACATTGAGGGGAATAGGTGAGAAGCGAAATACAAAGAATCAAGAGGTAATAGGCTGGACACGCATGTCCAATTTAATAAATTCTAAATTTATTAAAACAATTTCCAAAATTACCCTCACCCATATAATATCCATCCGATATACATTATTCATACATCACATCCATGTATTCACACAAAGCATGTTATCAATCAATCTAATCCAATTAATTAATATGAAATTAATGACCATCCAATGTTCAAACAACGATTTGATTTGCGCGAGTCCAACTCGTTTTAGAATAAGTACTCGAAATACGAATTCTTGAATTATATCAAACTACAATATTAAATCCAATTTAATTTGCACTAAATACTAATTCTTTATTTAATTCCAAATTAAATAATTACACTTTATTAATGAGCCTTTGCGACTTAGATTCTAAATCCAATCTTTACGGGTCTCAAAGCCCAATTTAACATCCAATGTCAATTTAATTAAAGTCCAATGGGCTTTCAATTAATTTATAAGGCATGGACTTTGGCAACCAAAGCCCAATAAGGAATCACCATTTTGCCAAAAATCAATTTAGGCCCATTAGGCCCAATTAAAATTTTAAAGGCCCATTTAATCATATTCGGACTTTATAGAAATGGTTTTAGGCCCAATTGGATCCAACCAATTAACCTAAACCAAACTTGGCCCAACCAAGCCCATTAAGCCCAAATATAACTTTATTAGCCCAATTCCAAATTTAGCCCAACTAATTAAATTCCAATATTCCAATATCATAATTCAATTAACTAAAGTGCATTAGCCATAATTAATTAGTCAAATTTACATTTCCAAAATATCAATTTACATAATTAATCATGCTAATCATGATCAACACACGTCCAACATTATTGAATCAAAAATCATCTCATTTCATGCTATGAAGCTCACGGCATTTTGGGGTTTTATAAATCAGATTTCGATTTTAATCCAATTAAATCATAAATCAATTTATCCCATGTCTTTCAACTCATCCAATGATCAAAAAACAAAATTACCATGACTTTAGGGCATATCTTCATATTCGGCCAAGCCAAATTTTTGGGGAAAAATAATCCAATTCAATTTTCATCAATTGATCATGCATAACTCTAAGTTATCATCATTCAAGCATACTCAAACATCAATTTTATCAAATCATGCTCAAATCAATTTTACCCAATTTTACCCTAATTCCATTTCATGCTTAATAACCTGGCTCTGATACCATTGTTGAGTTTTCTAGGTCAAACCAAGAACAATTAAGTAAAGAAATGTGCGAATACAACAAAGTAAAGTAGCGGAAATACTCACTTTGATCGGCTTTTGGATGCGATGAACAAAAAAAATTCTTCATGAGTTTCGGCCAAGCCCTCATTGTGTGGATCTTCAAGCACCAAGCTTTCAGTGTTGATTCCATGCTCATGAATGAGTTTCCCTATCACCTTTGAATGATCTCTTTAGTGTGCTAGCACTTGGAAAAATTTGCAACAAATTGTTTCCGTTCTCCTTTTGTGTGTCTCGGCCAAGCCAAGAAAAGAGAGAAAATTTGGCACAATGCCGAGAGTTTTTGGAGAGGGAGAGGAAATGTGTTTTGTTTCTAAAACCATTACCAAGTCCATACACCAAGTCAAAAACATTCTGGTATATGCTTTCCAAAAGCATTTGGAGGTAAAAGAGCATTAATTGCCCTCAACCACCTACATCACCAAAAAGGTGACATGACACAAATCACAAAAAAGTGGATGTGACATATGAGTGACTTGTGATGTGACTTGCGATGTGATATGTGGCCGCCGCACTTGATTCAAAATCCGAGTGGGTCCGCAAACACTCCTGGGCTCGGGTTCGCTAATTCCGAATTAACGAATTTTCCGTTGCGACGTAATTAAATCAAATTTAATTAAATAATTATGCCTAGCAAAATTACCATTCATGTCGCTAGCAAATTAATTCTAAATTAATTCGTTTGCCCGAATTAAAATCCAATTTTAATTCCGCATCGAAATCTAATTTTGTATAATATATCGAATATATTTTATATCGATTAATTCCAAATTAATCGTTCTCTCTCTTTTAATTGAATTTTATCCCAGATAAAATTCTCCGTAATTAATCCTAGATTAATTTTCTCCCTCTTATAATTAATCCCAGATTAATTATGTCCGAGTCATTCGTCATCGGTGAATCTTTAGGAAGCGACCCATGAGATCCATGGATATATTGGCAGAAAATCCGATCGTCGGACTATCTGAACACGTACGTACAAGTACTACGTTTTTACCGATTTACAAGACATGGTTGGCTTCTTGCAAAGCACCGTGCCCACCCAATTCTCCAGAAATATTCTTAAAGGAATATGTAATCTGTATCAGGTGTAGTATACGTAGTATTACGTATTACGAACCAGTATCGGATGTCACATGCAAGGCCTGGGGCTGGAATTGTGTCTCCCCGTACGAAGCATATGTCGGATCTCTGGTAACTAGTCTTTATAATCGGATAAACATAACCTAGTCATATTATCCTGATAGTTGCAGCATACAAGAGTACCAGTTCCTTATCCTACGTGACCATCATCTCCATATGACTGGAGTGATACTTCCATCTTGACATCACACCCAATACACTACGATTCTCAATATACCCAGAAGAGGTGTACACAGAACCTGTTAAAGCCCTGGATGACCAAAACCAAAGTATATTGATTGTCGCAAGTATTATCGATGCAAGTCTCAGGTTAAGACCAAATACATCTACCCTGATTCGGACTTTCATAGACACATAATTATACTATCAATGAATTCTGAGGGGTCTATCCAGAGCGAAGCTGTTTCCGTACCATCGGTAAACATAACCTCCTATTACACTTGCATGAGTATCCAATACCCAAATATATGAGAACTATGCCGTTATGCTCCCATAACACGCACAAGTGCAATACTAGTCTATTCCGCATTATCGATGTCCAATCTCGATAATACTACGACTAAAGATGTTTTAATGATTAAACTTTAGTGGATTAATATTGTCTCATATCTTATTAATCCAGTACTAATCATATGGACTTTTATCATTTATATATCCCGGTAATCCTATTACAAATGAAAAAAAGCATTTTCCTTTGTCACATAGTTAATTTGTACAACAACACCATGTTCTGTACAAATAGTGATGCTATGGGTCATAATTGTCCAACATGTGGTCCAATAAATCATGCTGCTATGGGTGGGTTTCAATACTTTGTAACTTTTATTGATGATTTTTCACGATATGGTTATGTGTTTCTTATGAATCAAATTTATTAGATATGGTTCGGTCGATGATGAGTTTTACTGATCTACCTATATACTTGTGGGGCCATGCTCTAGACACTGCCGCTCATCATCTGAACAAAGCTCCATTGAAAGTCGTTCCGACCACTCCGTATGAGTTATGGACTGGAAGGAAACCGAGTCTTAAGTATGTTAAGATTTGGAGTTGTCCTGCTTATGTATGAGTTGCACAACGGGATAAACTTGCACCTAGAGGGTACACGTATCGATTCATTGGATATCCTAAAAATTCCATGGGATATCAGTTCTATGATCCCGAGAACCGAAATGTGTTCGTTGCTTAAAATGTAACTTTCTTATAAACAAAATTTGTGTTAGAAAGTACAGATCATAGAATGATTCATCTTGATGAAGTCAAACAAAGTAACATTGAATCGACGATAGAACTAGAAGTTCAGGAAGATGAGATACCTTTGACACAACCACCTCATAGGTCACAAAGGATATCGAGACCCTCTGTCAGGTACAGGACGACATCTGATGATGCCCTCGATATTTTCTTAATTGAAGAAAATGATCATTTGACCTACAGAGAGGCGATGTTAGACATCGATGATGAGAAAAGGCTGGAAACTATTAAATCCGAGATGCCTCAATGCACGATAATCAAGTCTGGGACTTGGATCCGCTTCCTGACGGAATTGTTCCTATCGATTGTAAATGCTTTACAAGAGGAAGCGGAGGCCTGATGGAAAGGTTGAAACCTTTAAGGACCGACTAGTAGCAAAAGGAGATACTCAGAAATCTTGTATTGATTATGATGGAACCTTTTCTCCTTTTTCCATGCTTAAGTCCAATCATGATTTTATTAGCTATTGCTGCACATTATGATTATGAAATTTGGCCGATGGATGTGAAAATGGCTTTTCTGAATGGAAATCTTGAGGAAGATATCCATATGAAATAACCCGAGGGATTCGCATTCGCCAAAGATCCCAATCTGGTATGTAAGCTTAAAAAGTCTATTTATGAACTTAAACAAGCTTCCCGTAGTTGGAATCTTCATTTTGACGATGTGATCAGATCGTTTAGTTTCATTAAAAACGAAGAGGAATCTTGTGTCTATAAAAAGGCTAGTGGGAGCATGGTAGTCTTCTTAGTGCTTTATGTTGATGATATACTTATTATCAGAAACGATATAGGTATGTTACAATCTGTCAAAGCCTATCTAAGTAAGAATTTCTCCATGAAGGATTTGGGAGAGGCCTCTTATATACTAGGTATAAAGCTTTATAGAGATAGAGCGAGGAGGTTGATAGGACTCTCTCAGTCCAAGTACATTGATTTGATCCTAGAAAGGTACAATTTTGTTGACTATAAGACATTCAATGTGCCTTTTAAACACGATATTCATCTATCTAAGAAAATATGTCCTAAGACAGATGATGAAAGGGCTAAAATAGTTAGCCAGCCTTATGCTTCCGCTGTTGGTAGCATAATGTATGCCATGTTATGTACTAGACCTGATATTAGCATGACTGTAAGTTGTACAAGTTGTTATCAGTCTGATCTGGGTCAGGACCATTGGATGGCTGTGAAACATATCCTGAAATACCTTAAGGGTACAAAGGATAAGTTTTTTATTTGTGGAGAAAATGACTTACAATTGAGAGGTTACACGGATTCAGATTTTCAATCTGATCCATATGATAGAAAGTCTACATCTGGGTTTGTGTTTTCTCTCAATGGAGGTGCCATTAGTTGGAAGAGCACTAAGCAGGGTTCGACTGCTGATTCCACCACCGAGACAGAATACATTGCTGCTTCAGAAGCCGCAAAGGAAGCTTCTGGGTCAAAAAGTTTGTTACGGAGCTTGGAGTAGTCCCATCTATAGTAGATCCTATTCCATTATTCTATGACAACAATGGTGCGATAGCTGAAGCCAAGTAACCTCGCGCTCATCAGAAATCTAAGCATATGGAACGAAAGTATCACATAATTAGAGAAATTTAGCTAAAGGTGAGATTATAGTTTGTAAAGTAGAAACTGAAGAAAATGTAGCGGACCCACTGACTAAAGCCTTAACTCCCAAGTTGTTTGAGAAACATGTGAAGTCTATGGGTATTAGATACCATCGTGAATGGCACAAGATCAAGTGGGAGTGTTGGAAATGGTAATCGAGCACCATTCACTTTTTGTATGAATATTTATTATTTATGCAATGTAATATTTTCTTTATCATGATTATTTATTCATTTGTATGGTAATTTCTTACTTTTATTTATATATTGTAAATCTAAGTGTTAGATTACTCTAAGAGTTAGAGATTTCGAGTTTCACTTGAAACCTTATATGAAATTAGTAAAGACCCGAGAGTTACAATACATGGTGATATAGTTGCAAGAGTTACAAATGGTGTTGAGAAATATCACACATTCTCTCTCGATAAAATATTCATGGTCTAGATCTATTGACATGGGTCGGTCATATATTAGTAAGACTAGTGCATTGTCTATATATGTAATGGACATATGGTTTGTCTCAATAGACTATGAGCTTAACGAAAGTTCATATATAAATGTGGATATTCATTAGTGGAATGAATATCAAACAAACTCATAGAAGATGACTAATAGATATTCCATAAAACTGTCAATAGTTATCTTTTCGAGTTTAGTAGTTTTTGTGGTCATTTGACTTGAGACACCATGGTGATCTTGTGAGTGATCCTATATGCCTGATATCATGCATGTCAGAAACCTTTTATGGTTTGACCTCTGGATGACTGTTAGATATAGACCGATGCTCACGAAGATCGGTATGTGTTCATATGAGGATTCGTCAGTCCATATGGTTGGATTTTGTTTACAGAAATTTTCAGAGTATATTACCGAAAATCTTTCGGCCGAAAGTTCGTTGAAGAAATTGTTTCTTTAACATTATAAATAATATTGAAAAAGAGTTTTGCATATATTATTTATTAATGGAATATAATTATGAAAATTTATTATATTGAGTAGATAAGGTTTTGACAGTAAAACTATAACCTTACTCAATAGGAGACGGTAATGACGAAAGGACTATACATTAAGGTTTTAACCTCAACTTGTATGGTTCAGCATGTCGTGTTGTTTTTAGCCATAACTTGATTTTGGTGGAGGTAGATGAAGATCAAAGAGCTTGGTGGTTTTGAGGCTTACATGCAAAGCTTCTCAAATTGGCAATGATTAAAAGCTATTGTAGGTAAATTTATCAATAGGAGACGGTAATGACGAAAGGACTATACATTAAGGTTTTAACCTCAACTTGTATGGTTCAGCATGTCGTGTTGTTTTTAGCCATAACTTGATTTTGGTGGAGGTAGATGAAGATCAAAGAGCTTGGTGGTTTTGAGGCTTACATGCAAAGCTTCTCAAATTGGCAATGATTAAAAGCTATTGTAGGTAAATTTATTTTATAAATTTATTGTTGGGTTGTTGTTGTTGGAAAAATTATTTATGGAATTGTTGGATAATTGTAAGCATGTATGTGAGGAATTTTTAAGCATTAAAGTGTATAGAAAATTAATGTATGGATGATATATTTATTTTATATGCTTGGTTTATATTTGACAATTGTTGGAGAATATTTTTGATGCTTGGATTAATTTATTAAGTGTTGATAAATTTATTAAAGTGTTTAGAATATTTATTTAAGCTTATGGGAATTATATTGATGCAAGAAAAATTAATATATAATGATATATGATTTTTAGTGCATTGGAATAATTTTAAGTTTATGGAAATAAATATTTTAATACACTTTTTAGGGTATTGCCGAAAATAAAAATAAAAATAAAAATTGTACTCGGGATTTGATCCTGCGCGCGTTCCGCTGCGCTCGGCATATCCATTCCTCCCAACAAATTGGATATAATACATGCATCTCATACCTGGCTCCTGTTAGGGTTGGTGCTCGGAGTGCCAATCAGGATCATATTGATGTCCGATTCATGAATACGATAATTCCTTTTTCCATAATATTACTTATTTATGGTAGTACTTCTTGCTTTTATATACATATTCGATCTAATTACGATTATATTGAAACTAAATATGATTTAGTGATATGTATATATTAGACAAAGTCCCAATAATATATTTGTAGCTTGCAGTTACAAAGTAGTTAGTAATTGACATTGGGAAATGTCACTACTAGAAGTATATTATCAAATAAAGTTCTTGGTCAAGATTTACTAACACGGGTCAGTTAGTAAAATCCACTGAGACCAGTACATGTCATATATCGAGACTTGGTCCGATGGTTTATCCCAATAAACCATGAGTATTGGGAGACTTGTATAGACATGTAGGTGTTTATTTGATAAACACTGAACGACTCACCGAAGATTTCCTAATAGATGGTACACCAACGTCAATAGGAATATTCTCGAGTCGAGTAACATAGTGGTCATTCGACTTGAGATACCACTGTGGATATATGAGATATCCTCCACACTTTTATGGCAGTCACGTCACCGATCTATTTAGATCAGACCTCCGCCTGTTCGTTGGGTGTGGACTGATGCTCATGATATCCTGTGAGTATCGGATATAATCTGTTAGTCATGTATACATGGCATATGTATCATGAACGTATTTGTGATCTAGTAAATCCATGGCCGTGGTATACTTCGGAAACGAGTTCCGAGTGTTATTTAGAGATCGTAAATTTAAAAATCGACTATATTATACCTTAGGGATTTGACGTCTTATCTATATCCCCGGTATAATATTGATAGCTTGTGATGGAGGGATTATAGATATGCAATAACCTCGACTTACATAGTTTAGCGAGATTATCCGTGGTCATCATAATTCATGAGTGGGTGAATTATGGACACGAAATTGGATTTCGTGACAGATAAACCTAAACTTAGAGAGTCCCACAATATGAAGTGTACTTGTTGAGTACTTGGGCAATGCGTTAGGAATAATATAGATTATTCATAATACTTCACCGGATTAAATGAGTTAATTCGAATCGTTTAATAAGTTAAATGAAAATACATGAATTAAGGGCATTTCGGTCAATTAATAATTAATGTGCATTTGTATTTGAAAGAAGATTTGATTTGATACATATTAATTAATTGTCAAATGAGACTTTGACACATGCCATTAATATATGTATTTGTTATTTAATGTAAATAAAAATACATATATAATAATAATCACATTAATTAATTATTTAGGTATTTAAATGTTAAATATCTAGATAATTAAATTATTTCAATATTTCATAATTGTTATGCAATATGTTTGATTACTATTTGTTACATGTGGCATAATTCTATTAAGCTTGACGTTTACAAATTCGATTTGTAACTTAACGTCTTATTATTATTTAATTTAGATTAATTGATGAAATGACCAAAATGCCCTTCTTTTACCCCTAAAGTCGGTTAGCTTGATTTTAAAGTTGATAAAATATCAACCATAACCGCTGATGATCTATCCAGCCACCCGAGGAAAAGCCTCAAATTTTGTTTGAAGAATCAAGGAACAAAGGTTGAAGAAATCAAGAAAAAGTTTAAGGAAATTGGAGATTTGGAGGTAATCTTCATAACTCCTAAACTTCCAAGTTTGTTTCTTGTTCTTACCCCCTAGACACTTCTTGGTTTCTTCTTGTTAGGGATATGCCCTATACCCAACTTGTGGATGGGCTATATGTACATGTATTTGTAATATTTTCATTAATTAATAAAATGGCAATCTTTATTATACGTGTCTTACATAACTTATATGAATCATCAAACACTGTAATAAAGCCCTTGGAGTAATAAGATGATGGCTTCCACGCCTTATGAGAATCATTACTCTTAAACGTTCATAGTCATAGTTTTTGAATAATCTGGGCGTTCACAAAGCGGAGAGACTAGCATGATGATATGATCCGCCCTTAAGTGGGGTAGCCGATCTCATAGGCTACTAGCGGAGATCCGTCCGCTTGGTGTATCACATGGATGCATGAGTTGCTCGTGTCCATCGAACTGACCGCCGAAAGTTTTCACATGGAGTGTTTATCCCATGTGTCTGTGAGAACTTTCATGTATCGATTGTATGACTAGTCCTTAGACTTGAGGTCTTTACAATCTTATGTGTGGATCAAATAACTTTGACATTCTCCTTCCCCGGTTCAAAAGATCTGGTCATAAGGGTATGATTGGGTCATTTGTTGAAACACATAAAGTTTGTAAAGATACAACAGAGAATTGCCACTCTCTCGGATAATATTTTCTTATAAGAGTAGTATTCCAGTTCGCGGGTTGATATGTGTGATCAGTGCTTGAGATTGTGGTCGCAACGGAAGAATCATGTGAGATTCTTGGGTTAGCACGATTCATGACACTATCAACATCATACCATTGACTATATGGGTAGAAATTTTCCATACCCTAGGTAAACGGTGGGGATACAGTGAGGTGAGGGACCGTATCATATGTAAATCGCATACAGAATGGGTATATATATCTTTCCTTCTCATTTGGGGGCCTTGGCATGTTGCTAGATGTCAACCTTGGTCATTGAAATCGAACGACCATCTGATCGGAGGATAATTTATGTTCGATTAAATTATCACGATTCATTTCATGTCCAACTTGAGGGGAGCCCAAAAGGTCACACACAACAAAGTCGAAATCAATGGTTAACAGTGCACAGTATAAATTTAATAGCATATATGATTGCTGTATGAATTGTTCATAAATGGTTCAATGTGTTTAATTATTGGACAGATCATTTATGAGGTTCCATAGTGGCTTAGGGATTGGTGAATGACGATAGGGGCACTTTGGAATTGGAATAAATAAATAAAATAAATTAAAAAAAAACATAATAGTAGGTGAATAGTTTTTTTTATTTTTATTTGTTTTGAATTCCAATTCGGCCCAAACTCTTATTAGGGTTTTATAATCTCATTAAACCACTAAATTAAGATCCAATGGCTAAGATTAAATTAGCATTTATCCCACATCGGATTCTTAATTAATTTTGTTGTCTTTGGAGCACCTATATAAACCCAAAGAATTCTTCACAAATTTTTGCACCAAACCTTTCATATCTTGGGTTTATATAAGTGAGCAACTCTAAAGTTTAAGAGTAAGCCACTGATTTTGAGGATCCTTAAGTCTAATTGACTAGAGGAACCTCGAGTTAAAAGTTTTGAGGTATTTGCCTAGGCTAGCACCAAGGGCAAAATACCCGTGCACTCAAGGCGTAGTCTTGCCGTTGAGTTTTGGCTTTGGTGTGTGCACCTTTGGAGGCCACACACTTGGGTGGCTCTTTGGAACGTGGAAGAGCTTGCTGAGTTCGAGAAAAGCTTGTAGATTGGAGGAGGACTTCGGTTCAAGTAAGTCATTTTCTTTTTCTTTCTTTATTTTAATTAGAGTTCTTATGATAGTTAGCATGTTTAGGTTTATGTTCTTTGCATGTTTTATGAGTTTTTATGCTTAGAATATATAGTAACATGCCTAGGCTTGTAGAATAATAAAAAAAAATGGGTCTTGGGCAAAGGGATAGCGGCATCATAATTATTTTTTGATTTTCCGCTGCGCACTCGCGGCCGCTTCCCAACAGTGGTATCAGCGCGCCGTTTTTGTTTTGATTAGTTCTTCTCATTTGAACTCGAAATTGGGTGTGTAAAAGCTCGTTGGAAAGCTAACACCCTGAATATTTTTTTAGGCACAAGTTTTGCATGATTTGGTTAAGATTTGAATTGTGAAATTGCATTTAAAGTTCACGCATCTGTAAAAAAAATGAATAGTAAATTTATTTGAATAAAATAAAATGCAATATCATAATTAAATATTAATCAAAGTTATTTAATGCCTAAAATAATTCCAACATATTAAAACTCATATGCTTGATGATTCTATGTATGATTAGAATTGGCATGATTATTTTAGGGTGCAAGCATCTAGAGACTTTCTAAGAAATAGAGAGTGTATTGCTTATCCCTTAGCTAAGTAATTATTCCGTGATGAACTTAGAGATTTATTACCTTTAAGGCTAATAAATATAAATCACTTGTTTATAATAAAAGACATTATAAGATACAAGTGGGGTGGGACCAAGGCGTTAATAAAACTTTCCAAACTAAAGTTAATTTAACCAAAGGTATTACTAGAGTTAGATAATGATTTGGTGTCTTCCTTCACTCACTACCTTTTTATAGCCAAAAGGAAAAGCTGTGAAGACATCTAGATAATCATTTACTCAAAGCTTACCTTAAAGCATATTTAAAGTGTTGGACTAATTTGGAGGATCTATTGTTTATTCCTGTCACCAAGGCAATAAGAGCCTAAGAGGTAAGGGTATTTAAGAGAGTTCGCTCCACCCTCCCTCTGGGGAATTTTCAATGGAGGAATCCATTTGACAGTTATTCACTTAAACTTGCTAAAATCCTCAATAATAATTTAAGTCTAAAATTTGCCTCCCATTGTAAAGTATAGACCCAAAGGGCTTAAACCGTATTGGCAGGACTAGGCTTTACCAGACTGACCAATACCAATTTGTCCCTAAATCGTACTATTGACAATGGTTTGACTTTTCTGAGTCATAAGACGCAGCGACCCTTAGGCGTGGTCTTATAACTTAGTGGCAAAGATTGGGTGTCCACAAGGACTAGCATAAGCTATGGCATGTTTGATTGCCCAACCCAATGATCAAGGAATTGTGATTTATATCATAAATTGGTTGGGAACCTACCTAATTATCGTATTTTATAACGACCGGCCCTAGTCGGAGTTATGAAATGATGATAATGGGATCCTTGCCCACAAGAAATCCATCATATTGGGGTTGATGCGATTTGCTTAAAATTTTAAAACAATTGAGTGGGAGCAACTTCATAATATTAAAAGCCCATGTTATTATGAAACATTAATGAAAACATATTCCTAATTTTAACATTCTCTCTTAACAGGTGGGTTAAAATATTTCACAAACATTCAAATGGCAAACAGAGTATCACTTCGTTCCATCCTTGATGAGCATAAGCTCAAAGGGGACAACTACAATGACTGGTTTAGAAACCTTAAAATTGTCTTACGACAAGAAAAGATTTTCTATGTTCTTGAAAGACCATTTCCCCCTGAACCCGCAGAAGATGCTGACCAAAATACATTTGATGCTTGGAAGAAACACGTCGATGATGATGAGCAAGCAGTTTGCATAATGCTTGGCTCTATGTCGGACGAACTTCAGAAAGCTCACGAAGATATGGATGCTCAAACCATCATCTTTCACTTGAAGGAGTTGTATGCAACTTCCGTTCATACCGTGAGATTCCAAGTGTCATGTGCCTTATTCCAAACAAGGTATAAGGAAGGATCTGTTAGTGGACATGTGCTTAAGATGATTGGCCACATTGAAAAATTGGCCAACCTCGGGTTCATCATGGATCATGAGATAGGTCACGATCTAATTCTTCAGTCCTTACCAAAAGACTTCTCTAACTTTATTATGCAGTTTCATCTGTCTGATAAAGAAGCTACTTTAGCAGAATTGCACAATCTGATAAAGCAAGCAGAGAAGGACTTGAAACCGGAGCTTAAAACCTCCGTCATGCTTACGGGTACGGACCTGAAGCCACGAGGCCCAAAGAAAAATAAGGGCAAGGCCAAGGCTCCAGATCACCTAAAGCCCAATGGTAAGGTGGAGAAGAAAAAAGGAAAGAGGAAATGTTTCTTTTGTGGAAAGAATGGTCATTGGAAGAAAGACTGCAGATCCTTGAAAGCCAAGGAAGCTAGGGAAGCCCAAGAGGCCAAGAAGCCCAATGCTTCAGGTATGTTGTATATGATTGAACTATATTCTCAAAACTCTGAACCTTCTACTTGGGTGCTTGACACCGGTTGTGGGACTCACTTGTGTAACAATGTGCAGGGCCTGAGAAACAGTAGGAGACTCCGTCATGGGGAGGTTGACTTACGCATGGGTAATGGAGCAAAACTGGCTGCATTGTGCGTGGGGACTTATTCATTAGTTTTGCCGAATGGTTTAGTTTTAGACTTAGAAGATTGTGTTTATGTACCTTCTCTAGTAAAGAACATCATTTCAATTTCTTCTTTATGTAATAAAGGCTTTTCATGCCTAATAAGTTGTAATGAATGTTCTATTTATTTCAATGAAATAAAATATGGAGATGGTATTTTGAATAATGGTATCTATGTCTTACAAACTAACAAGGAATGTTCAACCTCTAATATATACAACGTTAACTCGAATAATCTCAATGAATCACTTCTATGGCACAGTCGTTTAGGTCATACCAATGAAACAAGATTAACTAAGCTACATAAGGATGGGTATTTCAGACCCTTCAAATATGAACCTTATGGAACTTGTGAGTCTTGTTTACTTGGAAAAAAGACCAAATTACCATTCAAAGGTACACTCTGATGTATGCGGACCAATGTCAGTCACCGCCAGAGATGGATTCTCCTACTTCATTACCTTTATCGATGATCACTCGCGATATGGGTATGTGTACCTTATGCGGTACAAATCTGAAGCCTTTGAGAAATTCAAAGACTTCAAAGCTGAAGTAGAAAACCAGCTTAATAAAAGTATTAAGTCATTAAGGTCTGACTGAGGTGGTGAATACTTAAGCAACGAATTTCAAGATTACTTGAGAGAAAATGGCATTGTTTCCCAGTGGACTCCTCCGGGAACTCCACAGCATAATGGGGTCTCCGAAAGGAGAAATCAGACATTATTAGATATGGTCCGATCAATGATGCCAGACACGGATCTACCTCTTTCATTTTGGGGTCTTGCTTTAGAAACTGCAACACTACTACTAAACCAAGTTCCTTCCAAGACTGTTAGTCAAACACCATATGAGTTATGGTCTGGGAAACGTCCTAGTCTTAGTTATCTAAGAGTTTGGGGATGTGACGCATATGTTAAGCTCACACAAACTAACAAATTGGATGATAGGGCAATTAAATGTAAGTTTGTAGGATATGCCTTGAACTCAAGAGCATACGTGTTCTACGTCCCAAATGAACAAAGAACATTTGTCTCACGAAATGCTAAATTTCTAGAGAATGAATTCCTTCTCAAGAAATATAGTGGGAGTAGACTTGACCTCGATGAGGTACGAGAAGAACAAACTAACATAGAACTAAACCCCAGGCCCCTCAAAAGGGCAGCGACGGAACAACCACAAGGTTATGAACTTAGAAGGTCTGGTAGGGAAAGATATGAGCCTGAAAGATATGGTTTCCATATTGATGAGGAACATGATCAGGTCATTGATAATGACGATCCCACCAGTTATGACGAAGCAATGCGTGACATTGATTCAGTCAAGTGGCTTGAGGCCATGAAATCCGAAATAGACTCTATGTATCAGAATCAAGTCTGGGACTTGGTGGATGCACCTGAAGGGATAAAACCCATAGGCTGCAAGTGGATTTACAAGCGTAAAACTGATGCAGAAGGCAACATCCAAACCTATAAGGCTAGGTTGGTGGCGAAAGGTTATAGACAAATCCAAGGAATTGACTATGACAAACCTTCTCGCCTGTTGCAATGATAAAGTCCATTCGAATTTTACTGGCACTAGCTGCACACTTTGATTATGAGATTTGGCAGATGGATGTCAAAACAGCTTTCCTTAATGGGAACCTCGTAGAGGAAGTCTATATGACACAACCTGAGGGGTTTGCATCTAAGGATGATCATAATAAAGTATGCAAGCTTAAACGATCCATTTATGGACTCAAGCAAGCCTCCAGAAGTTGGAATATACGATTTGATGAGACAATCAAAGAATTTGACTTCATCAAAAATGTAGACGAGCCTTGTGTTTACAGGAAAAGTAGTGGGAGTGCTGTTGTATTTCTTGTATTATATGTCGATGACATATTAATCATCGGGAATGATATTCCCATGATGCAAGCCACCAAGCAATGGTTATCTCAGAATTTCTCCATGAAAGATTTGGGAGAAGCAGCCTACATCCTCGGCATTAAGATCTACCGTAATAGATCTAAGAGGTTGTTAGGACTTTCTCAATCTACATACATAGATAAAGTTTTGAAAAGATTCAAAATGGAAGATTCCAAAAGAGGTAATTTACCTACTTGTCATGGAATCAAATTATCTAAGGAGCAATGTCCACATACTCCTTCAGATAGAGAGCGTATGAGTAGGATCCCTTATGCTTCAGCAATAGGATCGATCATGTATGCTATGCTATGTACAAGACCTGATGTATTTTATGCTCTTAGCATAACGAGCAGGTATCAGGCAAATCCTGGTGAGCAACACTGAGCAGCTGTCAAAACAATCCTCAAGTATCTGAGAAGAACTAAGGATGTTTTTTGAAAAACGGAGATTGTTCTGAGATGAAAGTCATTGGTTACTATGATGCAAGCTTTCAGACCGATATGGATGATAGCAGATCGCAAACAAGATATATGTTTACTTTGAATGGCGGTGCTGTCAGTTGGAAAAGCTCAAAGCAGTCAACTACAGCGGACTCCACCACTGAAGCCGAGTATATTGCAGCATCTGAGGCAGCTAAAGAAGCAGTCTGGATAAAGAAGTTCATCACGGAGCTGGAAGTGCTTCCCGCGATAAAGAATGGCGTCACGATGTACTGTGACAACACGGGCGCCATTGCTCAATCAAAGAAACCAAGGTCCCACCAGAAATCCAAGCATGTACTCAGGCGATTTCATCTCATCAGGGAGATTGTTGAGAGAAAAGAAGTTATTATAGAGAAAATACCCACAGAAGATAATCTTGCAGATTCTCTGACTAAAGGGCTGACTCAACAAAAGCATGATAGGCACACCCGAGAGTATGGTGTCCAGATTCATACTAGTTGGCTATAGTGCAAGTGGAGATTGTTAGGGATATGCCCTATACCCAACTTGTGGATGGGCTATATGTACATGTATTTGTAATATTTTCATTAATTAATAAAATGGCAATCTTTATTATACGTGTCTTACATAACTTATATGAATCATCAAACACTGTAATAAAGCCCTTGGAGTAATAAGATGATGGCTTCCACGCCTTATGAGAATCATTACTCTTAAACGTTCCTAGTCATAGTTTTGTGAATAATCTGGGCGTTCACAAAGCGGAGAGACTAGCATGATGATATGATCCGCCCTTAAGTGGGGTAGCCGATCTCATAGGCTACTAGCGGAGATCCGTCCGCTTGGTGTATCACATGGATGCATGAGTTGCTCGTGTCCATCGAACTGACCGCCGAAAGTTTTCACATGGAGTGTTTATCCCATGTGTCTGTGAGAACTTTCATGTACCGATTGTATGACTAGTCCTTAGACTTGAGGTCTTTACAATCTTATATGTGGATCAAATAACTTTGACATTCTCCTTCCCCGGTTCAAAAGATCCGGTCATAAGGGTATGATTGGGTCATTTGTTGAAACACATGAAGTTTGTAAAGATACAACACAGAATCGCCACTCTCTCGGATAATAGTTTATTATAAGAGTAGTATTCCAGTTCGCGGGTTGATATGTGTGATCAGTTCTTGAGACTGTGGCCGCAGCTGAAGAATCATGTGAGATTCTTGGGTTAGCACGATTCATGACAATATCAACATCATACATTTGACTATATGGGTAGACACTTTCCATACTCTAGGTCAAACGGTGGGGATACAGTGAGGCGATGGGCCGTATCATATGTAAATTGCATACATAATGGGTATATATATCTTTCCTTCTCATTTGGGGGCCTTGGCATGTTGCTAGATGTCAACCTTGGTCATTGAAATCGAACGACCATCTGATCGGAGGATAATTTATGTTCGATTAAATTATCACGATTCATTTCATGTCCAACTTGAGGGGAACCCAAAAGGTCACACACAACAAAGTCGAAATCAATGGTTAACAGTGCACAGTACAATTTAACAACATATATGATTGCTGTAGGAATTGTTCATAAATGGTTCAATGTGTTTAATTATTGAACATATCATTTATGAGGTTCCATAGTGGCTTAGGGATTGGTGAATGACGATAGGGGCACTTTGGGAATTGGAATAAATAAATAAAAAAATTAAAAAAAAACGTAATAGTAATGTGAATAGTAAATTTTTTTATTTGTTATTTGTTTTGAATTCCAATTCGGCCCAAACTCTTATTAGGGTTTTATAATCTCATTAAACCACTAAATTAAGATCCAATGGCTAAGATTAAATTAGCATTTATCCCACATCAGATTCTTAATTAATTTTGTTGTCTTTGGAGCACCTATATAAACCCAAAGAATTCTTCACAAATTTTTGCACCAAACCTTTCATATCTTGGGTTTATATAAGTGAGAAACTCTAAAGTTTAAGAGTAAGCCACTGATTTTGAGGATCCTTAAGTCTAATTGACTAGAGGAACCTCGAGTTAAAAGTTTTGAGGTATTTGCCTAGGCTAGCACCAAGGGAAAAATACCCGTGCACTCAAGGCGTAGTCTTGCCGTTGAGTTTTGGCTTTGGTGTGTGCACCTTTGGAGGCCACACACTTGGGTGGCTCTTTGGAACGTGGAAGAGCTTGCTGAGTTCGAGAAAAGCTTGTAGATTGGAGGGAGGACTGGAGGAGTCTTCGGTTCAAGTAAGTCTTTTTCTTTCTTTATTTTAATTAGAGTTCTTATGATAGTTAGCATGTTTAGGTTTATGTTCTTTGCATGTTTTATGAGTTTTTATGCTTAGAATATATAGTAACATGCCTAGGCTTGTAGAATAATCAAAACAAATGGGTCTTGGGCAAAGGGATAGCGGCATCATAATTATTTTTCTTGATTTTCCGCTGCGCACTCGTGGCCGCTTCCCAACACTTCCTTTCTTAGATTTTGGGTTTTTTTGATTTGGATGATGGATTTGGAGGCTAGATGTATGTGTGAAGTTTGATTGAATAATATTAATATAATATTAATTCAATTTTATCATTTGATGACTTTTTATCATTCTAGAGTGTTATGACCACTCTTGTAACTCCTAGAATTGTTCTTGATTTCTTCATTTGTGGTGACTTTGGTTTGTGTAACTATAAATATGATTAATGTTGAGAAAATTGGATTTAAAGCATGAAAAATGATATTTTTAATTACCAAATCAGACTTGGAAATTCTATGGTTTTTATGATGAAAATTATGTTGTATAAATGTATTGGATTTGTTTTGGAGATTAGAATAACTGCCGGAAATTATTTCGAAGTTGAATATGCGAAAATGGTGAAAAACGGCGTTACCAGGTGAGCTTAACCGGGTATCTGCTGTCCAAACAGTGAATTGGTCACTGTTTGGGCAGCCCATGAACTGCCCAAGCACTATTGGAGCTGACCTGGGCAGCCCCCAGGTGTGTTGGTTGGTCGGTTCAGACAAAAACTTGTTTTATGCCATTTTACGGAAAAATATTTTCGTAAAAGTTTCGCGATGTTTCTAACTTATTTATGTCATTATTTGATATCGAATAAATATGTTTAGTTGAAATATGAATGAATTATTCATATTGGATATTGAATAATTTATTTGGCAGCTTTAAAAGTTTAAAAGTTACGATTTCGCCCGAACCGCGCGCTTCAGCTGTGCCCGCGCTAAAACCCTTACAAAAATGATATCAGAGCAGGTCTGATCCTTCATCCATTACATTTTTCATGCTTGATATATAATATATAATCCAATTTTGATATTTGCACATCCATGTAATTTAGATGTTTCTTAACGTTTCGGTTCTACGCTAACGGAAAATATAACGGAGATTTAATGGTTAAGTTAATTTATGTTTCATAGGTAGAATTAATCTGTTGAGAAATTGATCTAGATTAAATTCTACATTTGATGTAGAGCAAAACTCTCTTTAGGAATATCCCCGCTTAAATAAGGCATTAAAGTAACTAGTATTAGGAATACTTGTTTCTTTGTCCGCCTTGTCAGTACAAATGCAAATATTTTCTTCATGTTGTAGCTGGATCGTGCCAAAGCTGTGCAGTTATGGTTGATGGTAGTTCATTTACGCCGGTAGAACTTATATGATAAGAGATAAATTCAAGTGAAAGTGGAAATCCTGAACGTGCCAAAGCTATCAGGACTACATCGGTAGCTTGAGTTTGTCACTGACAAGTGAAGCCTTGATACGCCTGATTGTGAACATGCTAAAGCTGTCATAATGAGAAATGATCAGGACCAAAATCAGGAGTTACAGTGAGTGTGATTGACAATGAGTTGTCTACCTGTGAATATACGTAGGCGAGAACTTACAAAAGCTGTGAGTCGAAATATATTCATAGGGTCCACTTCTCACTATGGACTTCAATTTAATTATTGGATTCCCATTTTCCTTTGGGGATTACGTTAGTATGTAAAATAGTGGGAGGCACTACTAGATTAAAAATCCATAACTAAAGTAGTGTGTGATATTATGAAAAATGCCACTATTGTTTTCCTTATTCAATATTGTTGATAGAATTGAACTTTTAATCCACTGCATGCATATATATATATATATATATATATATATGTTTTGTGACTTTCCTTATGGTTGTAGATTTCTATAATAGGTTCTAGATTTGGAATAGGCTTGGATATTGTTAGATTAGTCAAAACCATCGGGAACTATTGCTCCGATTTTCTTGAAAAATCAAGATCGTTAGTGACTTAGTTTCTAAGTCATGATAGATAATCTAAATAGATATCCGTTTTAAGATATAATAGTCTAGAGAGAATAGTTTTTTTTGTAGTAAGAATTGACCTGAATTAGTTCATGTCTCGAGATTCTTGACTGACATTAAGAAAATATCATTAGGTATTTGTTTATCTGATAATGACATTTCTTGGCTTTAGTGACCTTTAGAGGTAATGTGTCTGACATAGTTTGCTAATCAATTATTTACAATTGTTGTGAATAGTTGAAGGCAAATAATAAAGCTAAAGAAATTAGATATGTATAGTTGTGTGTAGAGAATATCGATTTTCACAACACTACAACTATAGGTATTGGATACTAGATCTCCATTCTAGTTATTTAAAATAGTGTTTAATGATTGTTTTGATATTTGATATTAGAACTTGTAACCATTGAATAGTTACTTGTTCTTAATAAATAGTTGTTACATAGTTTAATATGACTAGTAGTGCATTGATATAGAGATAAACATTAAGAAAAATATTCGGTTAACTAAATAACTTAGAACAATACTTTATGAGATTTTATCATTTAGGCATTAGATACTTATTTTGTATGGTAAATGATGTTCTCATACGAGATCACACCATTTTTCCTTATCCATTTTATGAATATTGTATTCGGGATTGTGATTAAATCTCATTTAACCAATGATCATCATTGGACCACAGATTTATTAAACTAATACATTAGATGTATGTAGTTTAATGAATTATAATTTGCCTTGAGTAATTTTCTTTACTTTGTAACTTGGTTAATGAGTAGCCATGACTTAGTTACGCATTTCTGAAAGAACACATATTGAACATCTTGAATGGTTCGATAACTTTTAATATATTTCTGATTAAATGTGGATAGAATGTTTTGAATGGTTCAAAGATATTAGATTTGAAGTGTTGAACAATATATCATTAAAATTCATCATAAGTCTTTGAAATGTTCAAAGATGTTTGATATGAACAAACATATGTATTTATGGCAATTAGTTCTAAGGTTATTTAATGAATATGATTCTTACTCTATATTATTCTTCTACGATTCCATCGTGATGGAATTGGTCCGTGGGAGAAATCGAATCTCATATGATTTGATTGGTTTGATATTGAGTATTACCGAATTAGTTTCAATACTCTTGGGAATATGCTCCAGTAAAGCTAATTTATGCTTTTAATTAATATTGCATTTGTTTCTACAGTTACATACATGATATGTATAGGTAGAAAATTTGAATCTTGAAAATTTTGAGATTTGAATCTTTTTTTTGTATAATGGTTATATAATTCAAAAGTACTTGCGCCTTGGAGGTACAAGCAAAAGTTTATCATTTATTCTATTTAATAGAATATTGTATGCTATTTGATAGAATATCTTTTCTACGATCTTGAGTAATTAAATTATTTCATTACTTGGTGCGTAACATCAGATGTTAACGATTGTAGAAAAGACTTGACTTACTGAAATCAAATGTGAGAGTGATAATCTATAAATGGAACTATGTAATTAATAAGATGAAAAAAATCCTTAGACAACTTCCATATAAATTCCAATAGGATTTCAGAATCATTTGCGAAGTATTTGATACTTAATGGTTCTGATGTTTTCTTATCGAAGAAAATTTTCCTATAACTTATAGTAGGAGCGATATTTGATATCGATTTCGGAAGTTAGCATTAAACCATAGATCTAAGATTGTTCATAGCTTACTACAATCAAGTTTGGAACTTGATTAAGCTTTTGTTATAAATCGTTCATAAAATGTGCAAATTATTTGCGCAACAAAAGCAAAGTGAGCTTGTTAAAGATTTGACCTTTATAGTATGAGAGTGAAAAGCGTTATACTCAACAATCTATTGTATATTCTGAGGAAACTTGTCTCTAGTCACACTAATTGAACAATTAAGGATCTGTTGGTTAATGTTGATATTAAACTATGTATTTTAGCTAGGAATACAAAGTGGCGTTCCTTAATGGTTTCTTCGAATCAAATATCCATTGTGATTTCTTTGCTTGAAGGGCTCGTTCTGGAATGGCCCCTGAGTTTATATTCTGTTAAGATCACAGTTTGATATACCAGCTTATGGAGCCTATTGTAGACTCAGATGAGCTTTCTGAAAATCCGTGTTTTCTAATTTTGATTACAGATAGATTTTCTGATTTTATCAAAGCATAGAGAATACATATATGATAGTAGAGTCAGTGGGAGCGTACAAATTTCTTTATAGTATAATATTTCCTAATAATATTATCATTATTAATGTAATAATGAGATGTTTATAAGGTAAAAAGTTTACCTAAGTCTTCTTTTCTCCATGAAATCAGTGGGTCTAGACTCTGCTAAATTTGATATAAAATTTCATATATGATATAAAACTACGAGACTTGTGAGATACTCTCATTAGTCGTGCATTAGATATGATCTAATAAAGGACACATCAAAACTATCTGTGTGACTGTTATTATAATTGTTTGACAGTTAGTGTGTCTATTGTATATAATATTCATCTTTCATAAATGATGGTTCCTTTGTCGAAAGAGAAATTGATTAGAATGGCTAGTCAATCTTATGCATTATAGGATGATGGCATAATTAATACTATATTATGTGCGATTAAATATATCAATTTAATCATAATTATTACGAGCTATTTTGATATGTTGTAGACCGTAGGATGTGTCTTGAAACAAGTTCTTTGTTATCTTTGAGATATTAAGAACGAGTTTCTTATCCATGGAGAATATAGTCTGCAACCATTATGATCAAATTAGTTTTGAGTCTAATTATGACATTAGATGGTCTATGTCATATAGAGTCAGAAAATATAAAGTAGGAGTGTTGATGAGTGGTAAATGTATCACTATTTTCCACTCAATTGACCTAATATCTTGTATAATTTCTTGAGCTTTGTGAATATTTTGATGTGTTTTGTGTTATTTTGTAGATAAATAAAGTTTCAAGACTTTCTGGAGGTGATTTGGGGCCAAAACAATAAAAAAGACATCAAAGGGCAAAATCGTATAATGGCGCGTCGCGACGCGCAAGCCTTATGCGTCGCGACCTCTAACGTATGCCACCTGATAAAATACACCGGGACACATGGACCAATCTGAGAAGTTTTGCTAAAATACGTCGTGCTAACGTGCGTCATTTGCTAAAATGCGCCATACTAACGTGCGCCGGACACGTGTCACCATCACATGCTGCCGACAATCATTATCGACGCTAAAATGCGCCTGCCACATGTCAACATCTCAGCTAATCATGCTAATGTACGCCGGGACACGTGTCGCTATCACATGCAGCCGACACTAATAATTCAGTCGCCGACATAAGCGTGACATGTGTCACGATCTCGCGAAGCCTATCCGATACGTGTCAATGATCTACGTGCATCGCGATACGCAAAGGGTGTCACGTCGCGACGCGCAGGGCCTATCAACGCCTATAAATTCAGCTCGAAATTTCAGTTTCTGATTTACCTTCCTCTCTGTAATTCTCTGAATAAATAAGGAGTTTGTATCTAGTTTTCTTTAAATTTTTGTTTTGTAATTATTTTTATTTACTTTCTGTAATAGTAATTTACTTTCTTTACTTTTTCATTTTTTACTATTCAGCTATGATGAGGTAACTTCCCCCTGCTAGGGTGAAAGATAAAACTTTTATTACTGCTATTTAGATTAATCCCCATTAATTATATTATATTCACTATTTAAAATTTGACTTAACAAGGATACAACTATATTGGTCGGTTGGTAATCAATTTAAACTGGTTTTAACCTGACTAAGCATGGATACCGCCTGGTTGGTCGGTTGGTAATTACCGCCTATATGGCTGGTTTATGGATAAATTGTGATACCGCCTTTATGGTCGGTTGGACTTAATCTGACTTAATCAGGATACCGCCTAAATGACAGGTTGGTAATATCACACAAGTTAATATATTATATTATGGGAGATATCAAAAATAGTAGTGATAAAAGTAGATCCTCTAGCCCTAGCATTTTCTTTTATTGTATTTTTCTTTATTTACTTTCCAGCAATTTACTTTTCAATACTTTCCTTTATGTCTTTTATTTTTAATTTGTTACTAGCCCTAGTTTTGTGTCGTAACTAAGTTAGGTATCTAGGGTTGTGATGAAATCAAATATCACCGGTTTATAAGCGGTTAAATTACAGTTTGGGTAATATAAAGGTTTATTTATTGAGCATAAATCCTAATGCTTTTTATTAACTAGTCATTGATAAAATTGAACTGGTAAACTTAAAATGAACCTGGAAAAGAGATTTTAGGTTAAAGGTGTAAGTGTTCCTAGAACATGCCAAGATCGTCTAAGAGTGATTTGTGTGTCAATAAAATCAAAATAGTTGCGAAAATACTCACATTGATCGGATGAGTTCAAAACTTTTTATGCATTTCGGTGGAAGCTCCAAGCTTTCTTGAGTGTTTCCAACACTTGGGTGAGTTTTTCTATCACCTTGATCCACTCCTTTAAATGCTAGCTTGAACAAAAATGAGAGAAAAAATTTATCCAAGAGAATCTCTATGTTCGGCAATTGAGAGAGAAAGGGGAATAGTGTCCATTTTTTATTTCTAAAATCATATATCCAAGTTGACTTCAAAGTTGATATATGTCTTTTAAAAAATTAAAGACAAAATGTGTTGGAATAAGCTTGAGTGTAGAGAAAGCAATCCAAGATTTAATTCTCAACCATTTACCAAATTCCATCAAGTGTCAAACACTTTGATGTAAGTTGGTGGGTCCCACTTAAATTCCAAATTTAAGTCGGACAATCCAACACGGAACTTCGCTTGGGCCCGGGTTCGCTTAATTCTAAGCGAATTACCGTTGCGACTTAATTAAATCCAATTTAATTAAATAATAATGCTTCGCAATATTATTACGAAAGTCGCTTGCGAATTAATTCTAAATTAATTCGTTCGCTCGAATTAAAATCTAATTTTAATTCCGCTTTGAAATCCGATTTCATTTAATATATCTAATATATTATTTTAGCCCAATTAAATAAATTAAATAGTAAAATCTAATTTCACTATTAAATTTACTTTACAGATTAATTCTAAATAAATCGCGTCCTCTCTTCTCGATGAATTTAATCCCAGATAAATTCTCGACGCAATTAATCCCAGATTAATTCTTTCTTTAATAATTAATTCCCAGATTAATTATTGCCGTAATTAATCCAAGATTAATTTCCTCTCTTATAATTAATCCCAGATTAATTTTCTGTTCGAGTCAAATCTCAATGGTGAATCTTCGGGAAGCGACCCAAGAGATCCCTGGATATGTTGGCAGTAAATACGGTCATCGGACTATCCGAATACGTGCATACCCGGTACCACGTTCTCACTAATTTACAAGACATGGTTGGCTTCTAGCAAAGCACTGTGCCTACCCAATTCTCCAGAAATATTCCTTAAAGGAATATGTAATTTTTGTCAGGCGTAGTATACGTAGTATTGCGTATTACGATCCAGTATCGAATGTCACATGTTAGGCCTGGGGCTGGAATTGTGTCTGCCCCGTACGAAGCATATATCGGATCTCTGGTAATTAGTCTCTATAATCGGATAATCATGACCTTGTCATATTATCCCGATAGCTGCAGCATACAAGAGTACCAGTTCCGTGTCATGCGTGATCATCATCTTCATATGATTGAAGTGATATTTCCATCTTGACATCACACCCAATACACTATGATTCCCAGTATACCCAGAAGAGGCGTACATAGAACCTGTTAAAGCCCTGGATGACCAAAACCAAAGTATACTAATTGTCGCAAGTATTAGCGATGCAAGTCTCAGGTTAAGACCAAATACACCTACCCTAATTCGGATTCCCATAGACACAAAGTCACACTACCAATGGGATTTCGAGGGGTCTATCCAGAGGGAAGCTATTTCCGTACCATCGATAAATAGAACCTCATATTACACTTGCATGAGTATCCAATACCCAAATATAATAGAACTATGACGTTACGCTTCCATAACACACACAAGTATAATACTAGTTTATTCCGCATTATCGATGTCCAGTCTCGATAATACTACGACTAGGGATATTTAATGATTAAACTTTTGTGGATTAATATTGTCTCATATCTTATTAATCTGGTACTAATCATATTGACTTTTATCATTTATATATCTAGGTAATCTAATTACAAATGATAAAAGAGCAATTTCCTTTGTCACATAGTTAATTTGTACAACAACACCATGTTCTGTATAAATAGTGATGCTATGGGTCATAATTATCCAACAATCTCCCACTTGGCCTATAGCCAATCACTCAAGTGTCCTACACCTGAACTATGTACGAGTTGCTCAAACTTTTGCTGAGAAACAGCTTTCGTCAGCGGATTTGCAATGTTATCGTCTTATGCGTTTTATTTGGTCATCACATCGCCACTATGTATGACCGAACGAATCAGATGAATCAGTTGAAGTACATACTTGGATCATTGATTAGACCGCGTTTCCTCAGCCTGCGCTGTAGCCTAGCTCAGTTGCTAACAGAACTACATCTAATCCAATTAGGATTATATAGATAAAAAATGCTTCTTTTGCTGCCTCAGCTGCAGCAATATTCCGCTTTTGTTATTTATTCGGCAACATTATCTTACTTGGAATATTTCCAGCTCACTGTTCCGTTATTCAAACTAAATATGTACCCTTATTGCGACTTAAAGTCGTCTTTGTCGGTTTGGAAACTTGTAACGGTGAACCCAGTTACCTCAAGTTCTCATTCTCCGTAAATTAAGAAAGTATCCTTAGTTCGTCTAAGATACTCAAGGATGTTCTTTACATCAATCCAGTTAGGCATGGCAACCAGACGCGGACCCGGACAACCCGGGTCCGGGTCTACCTGGATCCGTAAATTTTTTTTGCGGATCCGGTTATGAATTTTGCAGACCTGCACTGTCCCGAGTCTGGATGTGGGTCTGGAAATTTCCGGACCCGGGTACCCGAGACCCGTTTAAAAAAAAAATGTAAAACATAACCCTAATTCCTAAATGAGGGTCCCTAACTCCCTATCCCTAATTCCCCTCACGCATGCAGCCACCCCACAAACCTCAGTACCTCACGCAGCCACACCTCACCTGACCTACCAGGTGGGACTGATTTTTTTTTTAAAAAAAAAAAGATTTATGAGACTGATTTAAAAAAAAAAAAAGTTGCGGATCCCGGGTCCATTCCGGGTATACCCGAGTTCATTCCGGGAATACCAGGGTCCGGACCCGGATACCGTTTCCGGGTCCATTGCCGGACCCAGGTCCAAAAAAGAAATTGCGGATCCGGGTCCGGGTCCGTATGGACCCGGACCCGGATCCAGAAATTACCGTCCCTAAATCCAGTTACCATCACCTGGATAGTCCTTATAGCGTCTATATATGCTCAAAGCATATGAGACATCAGGTCACATACATTTCAAAAACTTACGAACTCTGGGAGGGTTGTCAGCAGCTTTCTAGATCTATCCCAGTAGATCTTTATTCCTAGAATAAAGCCTGCTTCTCCCAGGTATACCATGGAGAATTTTAATGAAAGCCATGATTTCACCGATTATTTTATGGGAATGTTATTGCTAAGAAGAAATACATCATTTACTTATAAAACATTCATTGTTAGTATGCTCCCACTAACCTTCTTAAATACACAAGAATCATCTTCGTTTTGAATGAAATCATATACCATTATGATTACATCAAAACGATGGTTCTAAGAATGTAATGCTTGCTTCAATTCATGAATGGATCAGTTTAACTTGCAAACCTTATTTGCATGTTTTGGCATGACAAAACCGTCAGGATGTTCTTTACATCCTCCAAAAGGTTTCCGTTAAGGAAAGAGGATTTGGCGTCCAGCTGTCATATTTCATAAAGAAAATATGCAGCATTAGCAAGCATTATCCGAATGGATTTAATCATGGCAATAGATAAAAGGTTTCTTCGTAATCGACATCATGTCGTTAACGATACCCTTTCTGTATAAGCCTAGCTGTATACATTTATATGTTGTCATCCATGTATGTCTTCCTTGAAGACTCATATAGTACCAATAGGCATAATGCCTTCTGGTACATCAACCAGTGTTCAAACTTGGTTGCATACATGGAATCCATTTCGTACTTCATGGCAATTGCCATAAAATTAGTCGATACCTTGTATCACTTCCTCATACGTAGCCGGTTCATCTTCCTCAATAACATTGATATCTACATGAGGTGAGATCAGAAACCCATACCTCCCAGGTTGTTTTTTGAATCTCTCCGACCTACGTGGTTCTTGTGTATTCGAAGATTATTGGTACAGTTTCATCCCTGATGAACTGTTGGTGTTCCGTGAGGACTCGGTGCCTGGAACAGTATTACTCTGATTTTCATCGAGTTTTACTTTCCTCCCATTTACCACTGCATATAGGGATTCCTCTTAGGAAATCCGCATGGAGAGCAACAATTACATTGTTCTCTTGTGAGTTGTAAAAGTACTATACTTTGGTTTCCCTAGGACAACCTACAAATAGGCACTTATCCGATTTGGGTTCTTGTTTGGTACCATCCAAACATTTAGCGTATGCCTAGCATTTCCAAATCTTCAGGAATGAGAAACCCGATTTCTTTCCTGTTCATATCTAATATGAAGTCTGAATAACAGATTTTCATGGAACCTTATTCAAAATAAGTATTGCACTGTTTAATGTGTATCCTCAGAAGGAAATTGGTAGCTAAGAACGACTCATCATTAACCTTACCATGTCCAACAAAGTTTGGTTTCTCTATTCGGACACACCGTCAAATTGAGGTGTCCCTGGAGGAGTCCACTGTGAGAGAATACCATATCCTTTCAAGTTATCTTGAAAATTATATGTTTAAGTATTTTCCACTATGGTCCAACCGCAATGTATTAATACTTTTACCGGACTGTTTCCTTACTTTGTGTCGAAACTCTTTGAATATATCAAAAGTTTCCGATTTATGTCTCATAAGATACACATAACCATAACGCGATGCAACATCCGTAAAGGTTAAGAAGTACTCATAACCACCTCTAGCCTAGCTAGACATGGGCCCACATATGTCACCATAAACGAGGGCTAACAGCTCGGTGGCACTTGCACTTTTACCAAGTAAAAGGTGTTTTAGGCACTTTGCCTAATAAACTAGATCCGTAGACATAATTTGAATCAAATCCATCCTAGTATCCACTCTTCGAAAGTGTGGATATACGAGTCTTGTTAATGTGTCCTAGACAACAATGCCACTTTTAAGTCTCAACAGATTTATTCAGTTTGAGCTTTTGTTTGTCATCTTATATGTTTGAGATTCATTTATATTCTAAATATAAATTCTATTATTCACATCTAATGTGTTTATCTCAATATCATCTTTATAAACAAAACACTTAGTGTTCTAGAATATAAAGGTATACCCGCAACGGGTTAAACTAGATACAGAGATAATGTTCCTAGTCAAACTAGATACATTATAACAGTTTCCTAATTTAAGTACATGCCCAAAGGGCAGTTCCAAAACTTAGGTTTCTACGGCCAAAACAGCGACTCTCGTCCCGTTTCCAACTCATAGGTCGATCTCATCTGAAGCCAGTCTCCTGCTAATCAGAAGATCCCACACATCAGTATATATATTTATGTACTACATCCAGTATCAAAATCCAATTTTAAACTAGCAGTGGATATATTTATAACAAACATACCTGAAGTCGGAGCCTTGCCCGTCTTCACTTCCTTTATGTCTGCCTTGTCGATACGGCAATCACGCTTCCAGTTACCCCGTTTGCCACAGTTTAGGCAGACATCTTGGGATATGTCTTTTGTCTTCCCAGAAGACTGTGACGATTTAGCCTTGCCCTTTTGTAAGCTCTGGCTCTGTCTTCTTGAGCATAGCCATTAACTCTCAAAGAGTTTTCTATTGCAATTAGTACTTCTAAGATCTAAGAATAGATCTATGAAGATCCTTCAATTTCAATATCATACTATAAGGATCTAATCCTTAGTTCTGACGAAGAAATTAAAGAGTCATTACGGCAAGCATAACATATTGAGCACTAAAGTTATCATCCCCATGAGTCTTCCAAAACTCATGCTCCACTATTTGCTCAACTCCGGGCTCAGGCCCGAGATGTCACTCTATCAAATAAAGTAACTTCTCGGCTCCTAGGACTATCCTGAGGTTCTATTCCCAATTTGAAAATTGAAGCCGCTGAAAGACATTTTCACCCAGTATTATGTTTTAAACGCTAATCTTTCAGTTATCTTGATTCCAATAGTCCAACTATCCAACCAACAATTTTGGGTACAATCGAATATAATGATTTATATAGTCTAACTATATAATCGACTACTATTTGATTGGTTAAATTCAAATATATTGATTACTATAATCCAATTATATAATCTACTATAAATGAAGTAGTTTGAATACAGTCCAACTGTTTAATTAAAACAACAATCGAATATTAGTCCAACTAATATATATAATTTTTAATGACGAAAAATGAAATGACCGCGTATTGGCAAGTATCTAAATGAAATTTTAAATCTAATACTTGCCTCCCACTATTTGTCGGTGAGCCTCTAACCCTCAGTGGAGTACTCGGGAAACCTAACTAGGTAGATCTCTAAGATCAATTGGATCCCATCCAATTCCTAGATCCAGTAGGTGGACCTCCAAGTCCGAAACATATATCCAATATATGCCAATATATCCAATATATTGCCTAACATTTTCCTCTGAGTCAACTAAGCCTTGGCTTTGGCTCAACAAGCTTAATGAAACCAGTTAAGCGTGACCTATTGACAGTGGGAAAGCTTCGTAATCGAGGCCGATGAACAAGAAATGACCTTGACTTTGGCCAACAAATCATAACTTGCCCAAAACGTACGATATGGAACAAAGCTTTCATTATTCAAACACATTCGCGATGGACAAAGGTCTTGACTTTGGCCAACAAACCAATGCCAATCTTGGATCTTGAGAAAGAATCACTCAATGGAAGGAAAAACGCTTAATATAAAATTAGGGTTTTTGTCGCGATTTGGCAACCAATTTATTTTATTAGGTCTCATCATACACCCTTAAGCATGCATTCTAAAAGCATAATAAGGTGCGAATAAAATAATAATGATATTCAGATGGATATATAACAAATTTTGTTCCTAGAACAAATCTCTCAATTTCCTCTCTCCCGCTAGCATTATTCATACTTCTACCCAATTACGTAATACTTCTAAAGAAACCTCATTTACATTGAGGGGAATTGGTGAGAAGAGAAATACAATGAGATAATGAGATAATAGGTTGGACACGCAGGTCCAATTTAATAAATTCTAAATTTATTACAACAATTTCAAAAATTTCCCTCACCCTTCTAATATCCATCCGATACATACATACATCCAAGTATTCACACAAAGCATGTTATCAATCAATTTTATCCAATTAATTAATCTTTGATTAGTGACCATCTAATGTTCAAACAACGATTTGATTTGCGTGAGTCCAACTCATTTAAGAATATATACTCAAAGTAAGTATTCTTGAATTATATCGAACTAAGATTTTAAATCCAATTTAAATTGTATCAAATACTAATGAATATTTAATTCCAAATTAAATAATTACACTTTCAATAGTGCCTTTTAGACTTGGATTCCAAATCCAATCTTTATGGGTCTCAAAGGCCCAATTAGTATCCAATACTATTCAATTAAAGTCCAATGGGCTTTCAATGAATTCTTAAGGCATGAGCTTTGGCAATTATGGGTCAAACCCAAGATGCCAAGGCCAAATTAGGAATCACCATGTGCCAAAAATCAATTTAGGCCCATTAGGCCCAACTAAAATTTTAAAGGCCCAATTATCATATTTAGACTTTATGGAAATGGTTTTAGGCCCAATTGGATCCAACCAATTATCCTAAACCAAACTTGGCCCAACCAAGCCCATTAAGCCCAAATACAATAAATTAAATTAACTCATTATTCCAAATTAAAAATTAATTCAATTTAAGTGTAATTACCATAATTAATTAATTAATCTAATGCTTCCAAAACACTAGTTAATTCAATTAATCATGCTCTATATTTCCAATTCATGTCCAACACAAATTGAAGCAAAATCAATCTTATAACAAGCATCATGGCTCACGGAAAAGGCAACAAAATTAACATCCAATTTGATTTCAATCTAATTAAATCAACATCTAAGATTCATTTCATGCCATTTAACACATCCAATTGTTAAAATTAAAAAATCACCATGAGCAACCTGGGGGATACATTCGGCCAAGGCTAAGGAAATTGGGGATTTTGATCTAATCAATTATTCTCAATTCCTAAGATGTACAAATTCAATTCAACATCATCCAAGCTCAATCAAACCAAATTAAAGTATATGAACCTTAGATTTTCAAATCAAACTTATGAGGCTCTGATACCTTTTTAAGTGTTCCTAGAACATGCCAAGATCATCTAAGAGTGATTTGTGTGTGAATAAAATCAAATGAGTTGCGAAAATACTCACATTGATCGGATGAGTTCAAAACTTTTTATGCATTTCGATGGAAGCTCCAAGCTTTCTTGAGTGTTTCAAACACTTGGGTGAGTTTCCCTATCACCTTGATCCACTACTTTAAGTGCTAGCTTGAATAAAAATGAAATAAAAAATTTCTCCAAGAGAAGCTCTATGTTCGGCAATTGAGAGAGAAAGGGGAATAGTGTCAATTTTTGATTTCTAAAATCATATATCCAAGTTTACTTCAAAGTTGGTATATGTCTTTTAAAAAATTAAAGACAAAATATGTTGGAATAAGCTTGAGTGTAGAGAAAGCAATCCAAGATTTAATTCTCAACCACTTACCAAATTCCATCAAGTGTCAAACACATTAATGTAAGTTGGTGGGTCCCACTTAAATTCCAGATTTAAGTCGGACAATCTAACACGCAACTTTGCTCGGGCCCGGGTTCGCTTAATTCTGAATTAAGCGAATTACGATTGCGACTTAATTAAATCCAATTTAATTAAATAATAATGCTTTGCAATATTATTACGAAAGTCGCTTGCGAATTAATTCTAAATTAATTCGTTCGCTTGAATTAAAATCTAATTTTAATTCCGCTTTGAATTCCGATTTCATTTAATATATCTAATATATTATTTTAGCCCAATTAAATAAATTAAATAGTAAAATCTAATTTCACTATTAAATTTACTTTACCGATTAATTCTAAATTAATCATGTTATCTCTTCTCGACGAATTTAATCCCAGATAATTATCGACGTAATTAATTCTAGATTAATTATTTCTTTAATAATTAATTCCCAGATTAATTATTGCCGTAATTAATCCTAGAATAATTTTCTCTCTCATAATTAATCCCAGATTAATTTTCTGTTTGAGTCAAATCTCAACGGTGAATCTTCGGGAAGCGACCCAAGAGATCCCTGGATATGTTGGCAGTAAATACGTTCATCGGACTATCCGAATACATGCATACCCGGTGCCACGTTCTCACTGATTTACAAGACAAGGTTTGCTTATAGCAAAGCACCGTGCCTACCCAATTCTCCAGAAATATTCTTTAAAGGAATATGTAATCTTTGTCAGGCGTAGTATATGTAGTATTGCGTATTACGATCCAGTATCGAATGTCACATGCTAGGCCTGGGGCTGGAATTGTGTATGCCCCGTACGAAGCATATATCGGATCTCTGGTAACTAGTCTCTATAATCGGATAATCATAACCTTGTCATACTATCCCGATAACTGTAGCATACAAGAGTACTAGTTCCGTATCATGCGTGATCATCATCTCCATATGACTGAAGTGATACTTCCATCTTGACATCACACCCAATACACTACGATTCTCAGTATACCGAGAAGAGGCGCACATAGAACATTTTAAAGCCCCGGACGACCAAAACCAAAGTATACTGATTGTCGCAAGTATTAGCGATGCAAGTCTAAGGTTAAGACCAAATACACCTACCCACATTCGGATTCCCGTAGACACATAGTCATACTACTAATGGATTCCGAAGGGTCTATCCAGAGCGAAGCTGTTTCCGTACCATCGGTAAACAGAACCTCATATTAAACTTGCATGAGTATCCAATACTCATATATATGAGAACTATGCCGTTACGCTTCCATAACACGCACAAATGTAATACTAGTATATTACGTATTATCGATGTCCAGTCTCAATAATACTACGACTAGGGATATTTAATGATTAAACCTTAGTAGATTAATATTATCTCATATCTTATTAATCTGGTACTAATCATATGGACTTTTATGATTTATATATCTAGGTAATCTAATTACAAATGATAAAAGAGTAATTTCCTTTGTCACTTAGTTAATTTGTACAACAACACCATGTTCTGTATAAATAGTGATGCTATGGGTCATAATTATCCAACAAAAGGCCTTAGACTCAATAGCCCACGATCTTCCTTGAGGATAGATAACCCTTTAATAGATTTCTTTACAAGATAGGAATATACCTATCGGGCGGAGGTAACCATAATTGGAAATTAATCTTAATGAATTCAGGTAACTTGGTTGACATAGGAATATGATTTATTGGATTACATTGGGTATTTGTATTTGACCATCGGAAGAGGCTTTTACATATTTCGTGTTCCAGGTTAATTAACCAATATATTACACAAACCTAAAATAACCATTTCATCTTTAAAAAGATATTGGAAGAAATCACAACCCTGGATAGTTTTATAAATTTGAATTTTCCTCAACCTACGTTCGCACAATTTTATTTACTTGTTTTTAAGTTTAAAGTCATCACCCAGTCAATCAATTAATCTGTTAGATACTAGTAATCATTTGGCCTCATAAAAATTAATACCTTAGGTTTTAAGTCCTCGTTGGATTGATACTTGTTATACTACTTGAACGATACGTGCGCTTGCGATATACGCATTTGATTTCGCACCGGTCAAGTTTTTGGCGCCGTTGCCGGGGACTTATTTATCTTTTACTATTATTTTTGAGGTTAGATATGTTACTTGTATCTAATTTCTTTTTACTTATTATTTCTGTTTTCTTATGTTTCAGGTTCTTAGACACTACATGAGATGAACCAGAAGCTTTGAACTCCGACTGCTTGACCCATAAATTGAAAGAACCATCAGACAATTGAGAAGGGAAATGTGAGAAGGCCAAGAAGCTTTAGTCAACATGGAACTTGAACCTTTGGAAGTTGCACCACCAATTCCCATTCGAGACAGAACTATTCTGGTGGTCGACGGCTTCATTTCCTGTATTGTACTTCCTCTCTTACCAGCAAACACATGTGACATCAAAACATGCATTCAGATGATTCAGCAGTCGGTTCAGTTTGGGGGGAATGCAAATGAAGATCCTAATACCCACATCAGCAACTTCTTGGAAGTTTGCGGCACTTTCAATTACAACCAAGGAGCTGAAGAAGCAATGAGACTACAGATTTTCCCATATTCCTTGAAAGACAGAGCTAAAGCCTGGCTACATTCACTACCAGCAGGTTCCATCACAACTTGGAACACTCTAGCCACCAAATTCCTTGCAAAGTATTTTCCACCTGCCATAATAGTAAAACTGAGGAATGACATCACATCCTTTGTACAACTTAACTCGAAAACTCTCTACGAAGCTTGGGAAAGGTACAAAGATTTTCTCAGGAAATGTCCTCACCATGAGATTCCAAAATGGCTTCAAGTCCAAACCTTCTATAATGAACTTTCTGGACTGATGAGAACCACAATTGATGCTGCTGCTGGTGGAGCTTTGATGGCAAAATGAGAAGATCAAACCTGGGACCTAATTGAAGAAATGGCTAACAACAATTCCTAGTGGTCAACAGAAAGGAGCATGATCCAACGAATTGCTAGAATTTATGAAGTTGGAGCCAACAAAGCAGTCAATACCAAGCTAGATCAGATATGCAAATTCATGGAGACTCTCAGCACTGGATCCACAAGTTCACCATATGGAGGAGCACCAGAACAAAACCAACTTGAAGAGACGGTGAATTATGTCAACAATTTCAACAGACAGGGGAACAATCCATATTCCAACACCTATAACCCATGGTGGAGGAATCATCCCAATTTCTAATGGAGCAATAATTCAGGGCAAAAGAACTATCCACCACTCGGATTCCAACAGCAACAGAATAAAGGCCAGAAGTAGATAAATGAACCGGGAATAGCGGAAGTGATGACTCAGTTAAAAAAAATATGATGCTATGTTTCAGAGCCAATCTACCTCTATTAAAGCACTGGAAAATAAAATTGGACAACTGGCCAATGCCCAAAGTTACAGACCGCCATGAAATCTTCCCAGCAACACAGAACCAAATCCAAGGAACCGAGGAAAGGAACAATGTCAAGCCATTACCTTGAAAAGTGGCACTGAGATCAACAAAGATGTTGGAATCAAGACAACTTTTGAAGAAATTCCAAAAGATGCAGTCCCACAGATGGAGGAAAAAGAAGAAAAGGAAAAAGATCAAATCACTCCACCTCCACCTTTTCCACAGTGACTTCAGAAAAACAAGCTGGACAAGCAATTTGCTCGATTCCTGGAGGTGTTCAAAAAGCTGCATATCAACATTCCATTCGCAGAAGCCTTAGAAGAAATACTCAGCTATGTCAAATTCATGAAAGACATTCTTTCAAGAAAACGAAAATTGAGAGATTACGAGACAGTAGCATTGACGGAAGAGTGCAGTGCCATCATTCAGAGGAAACTTCCCCTTAAGTTGAAAGATCCTGGCAGTTTCACTGTCACATGCACCATTGGAGAACATTATATCAGTAAGGCTTTATGTGACTTAGGTGCAAGTGTTAATTTGATGCCTTTTTCTATTTACATGAAACTGTAAATTGGAGAAGCAATGTCTACCTCAGTCTCACTGCAACTTGCTGATCGAACACTCGTATTTCCGAGAGGAGTGGTTGAAGATGTGCTGGTCAAAGTCGATAAACTCATTCTCCCAGCAGATTTCATTATCCTTGACATGGAGGAAGACAAAGATGTTCATATCATTCTTGGGAGACCATTATTGGCTACAGGTATAACTGTGATTGATGTGCAAAAAGGAGAACTAACCATGAAAGTGCAGGACCAAGAAGTTACCTACAATGTTTTCAAAGACATGAAATTCCCAAGTGGTGAGAAGGACCAAAAATGTTTCAGAATTGATGTTGTTGATAGTATCGTTCAGGATACTGATACAACTCCCACAGACAAACATGAAGCTTGCATCACCAACATGACTGACACTGAGCTAGATGATGCAATTCTAGAATGTATCAACAATCTGGACAAGCCGTTCCGCTTCAAATCAACACCACCAGTTGAAAGTCTGGAACTCCCGAAGAAAGATCGAATCAAGCCTTTAATTAAAGAACCACCGCAGCTGGAGCTAAAGTTACTTCCGAGCTATCTCAGGTATGCATTCATTGGAAACTCTTCCGAATTACCTGTTATTATTTCTTCTTCACTAATATTGGAGCAGGAAGAAAAGTTGCTGAGAGTGTTACGAGAACACAAAAGAGCCATTGGCTGGACTGTAGCAGACATTCGAGGCAATAGTCCATTATTTTACATGCACGAGATTCTGATGAATGATGAATACAAACCCACAGTGGAGCATCAACGGAGACTCAATCCAATCATGAAGGAAGTCGTGAAGAAAGAAATCATCAAATGGTTGGATGCTGGCATCATTTACCCCATCTCAGACAACAATTGGGTGAGTCCTATGCAATGTGTGCCGAAGAAAGGAGGAATTATTATAGATTTCTTTACTAGTAATCATATAGGCGACAATCAAGTTTGTCATATGAACCGGCCATATAGGCGGTAACATAGTTTGCCAATAATTAATCCAGATTATTAGATTATAATTTTTTCATATAAACCAGTCATATAGACGGTAAGGATGTGTGAATAGTGTAAAAGTTGTTGGATTTTGGTTCGATTCTTGTTTATTTAATTATGAATTAAAAATTAACAAAAATCTCATTAAATCCCACTCAAATTTTATGCCATGCTTCTTTAAAAGTTGCTTTATTAATAAGCAACATTCTCTACACTCGGACGTGTGAATAATTCACACACATCTGAAAGCATGGATTACTAATTTTAAAAATTAAACAATTTCGATTAAATAATTTAATACGTAATGGTTTTGAAAATAATTAATTACTTGATTTGGCAATCAACACATTGATTATCGGTTACTCAATTGCTTAAAGAGTACACTTTATATTTGAGTCTCTAGATCCGAGTATAATTGTCACGCCTAACGGTTTTAGTGTTCGTAATTTGTCCACTTACGAATTACGACGACCACACACGATCTTGCCGAACCATACAAGTCAAGATCCTCATATACCATATAATCCTTCCGTTATAAGCTATCTAAGTTGCACGAGGAGAAATAAATACACGTCAAATCTCCTTTATGTACTGCCCATCTTACCTACAGATATATGTTTTTCGATAATAACTAGAAAACTATTTTCTAATATTATCATAACCAACAAAAATATTTTCCGAGGTTAACTATGGCTAAAGATTTGGAAAACATAATCTCAAAGATCGAGCTACCGAAACCCCAACACACGGGCTAACAAATCTTATCTTGATATACACAACTCTTGGGTGTATCGGTTCACACCTAATGAGCATCCAGAGTTGGATTATAAAAGATTTCTTGTGCAGATGACCAACCACAGAACCACATTGGTGTTTGAAGTTTAAGGACAACATATACTTCTTGACTCGAGAAAACCTCATATTGACGGTGATGTGTACTTTCTATTATAAGTCTTCTAATGAGTCATCCAATACTCGTTCCAAATGAATACCTACGTGTCTATACGAGATTCCAAAGTTCATAGTTCATTGGATAAACTATCAAGATCATATCCCGATGTACGACACGTACTGCTCTCACAGATTTATAAATCGACCTATGTGAATAAACTATCGACTAGGAATGTCTTAAAGAATAGAATGTATTGTGATATTTCCCAATGTTCATTACAACAATTATAACCATATCACTACTTATCTATTCCATGGTCTTTATCATTTATAAGCATACATTTAATAATTAAATCACAAATGAATAAATAATAAGATAATAATATCATATATAAGATCAATGAATCGAAAATGTAGTTATTGTATTTATAAAGCTGTTTTATAAATACAAAATTGACTGGCGCTTGAGCACCAACTCCAACAAACTCCCACTTGTTCTAGTGCCCATTATCATCGTATCTAATACCCATTATCCACATGTTTATCAAATAACTTAGGAGTGAATGTCTTAGTTAGTAGGCCTACAACATTGTCCAATTTTATATTTTACAAACCACAATGTTTCCTCAAGCTACTATATCGCTACTATCTCTCTAATTATGTGGTACTTACATTCCACATGTTTAGACTTTTGGTGTGCTCTAGGTTCCTTTACTTGAGCAATGAAGCCATTATTATCTAAAAACAATGGGATCGAATCCCTAATGCTTGGGACAACTTCAACATTGCGATAAGTTTTCTAATGCAAACAATATCTTTTGCAGCTTTAGAGGCTACAATGTATTCCGCCTCAATGGTGGAATCTATCGTTGACCATTATTTTGATTGCAGTGTTGTTGAGGGTAAATATAAATCCTAAGATAGACTTTTCATTTTCATGATCTAATTAAAAATCAGAATCTGTATACCCCCTGACTTGCAAATCACCATCTCCATATAAAAAAAACTTATCATTAATACCTTTAGATACTTTAGGATATGTTTTAGGCCCTCTAACGGTCGTTTATAGGATTAGACTGATATCATCTTGTAACACTTATGGCCAAACTAATATCAGGTCTCATATATAACATGACATATATTATGCTACCAACACTTGAAACATAAAGTAAGTTAGACATTATAACTTTATCCTCTTCCATTTGAAGACACATCATCTTCGGAAGATAAACACCATACATTAACTATTTTACTGTTAGTGAAACTATACTTCTCTTATATATGTACGTAGACCGAAAGAGTCTAATTAGCTTCCTAACTATCTCTCTAGAATTTTATACTAAATACATAGGAAGCAACTCCCAATTTCTTAATGGAAAAGTTTTTATAAAGATAGGCTTTCAACATATAAATTCTTTTCTACTCTATTCTGGGTAAATGGAAGTTTACTTCTATTGTGAACCTGCACGCACCAAGCATGACACTGAATCCAAATCCACTTCATAGATAGATGGTCACTTTAGAGCAATTAACCACGTGACAGTTAAAATAAAGTCTTCTTTCTTGAGTGCTCATTTTTCTCTGAAAAAGGCCAAAAGAATGGAAGTCTTTTTTCAAGCTTCTTCGATGGCTTGTTTCTAGTCACTGGGTATCAGTGTTTCATGTAGCTGTAGTGTTGGAGTATAGCGGAAGGTCTTGGTGGTTTCGGTAAGATGGACACGGAGGAACTTATCAGAAAATGTAAGAATATTTCCTTACAAGAGGAAGATGAGAATAAATTGGTTTTTTGTGGGAAGAATGAAGGAATTAGGGGAAAGAATAGTAGCAGAGTGCTTGGTAGGGAAGGTTCTACTCTCCAGGGGTATTAACAGATAAGGTTTTAAGGAAGGCATGGCACATGTGTGGAACATCAAAAAAGACGTTAAAATTGAGAGCTTGGGTGGTAATATCTTCATGTTCAAGTTCGCTTCGGAGACAGACAAAATGAGGGTTTGGAGTGGGGGACCATGGCATTTTGACAGGGCCCTTATAGTGTTGGTCGAACCATCGGGTATAGGAAATATTACGGAGCAGCTCTTCGCTTACACTTCATTCTGGGTCCAAGTCCACAACGTGCCCATTATGTGTATGGAGAAGAATATCATCAGAGAGCTAATGATCAAAATTGGAGCAGTAGAGGAGGTGGCGACAGATGAACAAGGGAACTGTTTTGGCAGGTATATTAGGGCAAGAATTTCTATTGATATCCCTAAACCCCTTAAAAAAATGTTGTTGAAAAGAGGGGAGGGAGAAGATATCATAATGCCCCTTCAGTATGAAAGACTACCGGATTTTTGTTTCTGTTGTGGACACATTGGCCATCAAAGTAAGGAATGCGAGGCTTTTAAGGGACAACCCAAGGAAACTTTGAGCTTTGGTGCTTGGATGAGAGCTACCTCATTACTCGAAAAATTCCGTTCTAGTCACAGTCGAACAAGAGACGGTGGTGGTAGAGATAGATCTGGTGAGGATGCAGTGCATGAAGTAGGAAAGGGACGAAAGACTCGGGTAAAAGAAACTACCTCAGAAGGAAATGAGGAATAGGATGCAAGTGTCAAGGGGAAGATGTAAACCAATAACAGCTGGACACGTGGAAGATGGGGGTTTGAAGGGTACATGGTTTAAGGAAGTTGTGACAGTACAGATGGGGGATGGCCCCGAGAAGAAGTAGTCTGGAGCTATCAGCAATCAGGGATATCCAAGTCAGGGTTGATGTGGCAGGAATAGAGGAAAAAAATTTAAATGTGGGGGAAACCTTTAACAAGGGTCAAAGGTGCTCTGCTAATCTCGGTGAGCCTGGCAGGGAGTTAATCCAAAAGCCCATTTCTAAGGGTGAAGCAATGAAGGGTGATGGGCCGTGTTTCACAACCCAACCAGCTAGAAAGAAAAACTGGAAACATCTTGCACGTGATTCCAGGGGGGAAAAAGGCAGTTACAAGTAGATCCCCAAGATCCAAAAGGTCGGGTAGCGACCTGAGTAACCCGTGCCCAGTAAAGAAAATTAGATGGGAAGTCCGCTCCAGTGGGGATTTTGGTGCGAAATATGCAGAAATGGAAGGCAATGAGGGGTCCAAGGAGACGGTGGAGACTTGCATGAAGAGTGTTTCGGCGGTGGCTGAGCTTCAGTACTGCCGAAAATTATGAATATCATCAGCTGGAACATTCGAGGTTTGAGGAATCCTAGAATGTTCCGAGCAATTAAGAAAATCCTCCATCTGCACAAACCTCAAGTCTTGTTTCTTTGTGAAACAAAAGTTTCAGTTGAGCAGATGCGTATTGTTGCGAAAAGTTTATGTTTTGACAGTTTTTTTACAGTGGGGAGTAATGGGCTAAGCGGTGGTTTAGCAATGATGTGGAACTCTATAACGGAGGTAACAATTCAATCGTACAGCAAGCACCGTATTGATGCTACGGTTCACTACAGTGGCGAAATTATATGGAGATGCACCGGCATTTATTGGCACCCAGAAGCCTCTCAAAAATATCATACGTGGACTTTGATGAAAAGGTTGGCAAGTCTCTCAATGCTTCCATGGATTTGTTTTGGGGATTTCAATGAAATCATTGTTGAGTTCTTATAAGGTCCCAAGAATCATCCAATTCAAGCACAAAAACGCATGAATACATCAAGGAATAATGGCGGAAACATATACTCACAATGATTGGATTTGATGCACCAAACAACACAAGCTTCTTGCTCCTCTTCAAGGTCACGGCAATGGCTCTCCAAGGCAGTGAGTGGCTCAGTTTTGCTGCTCCTTGATGGTCCAAGATTCGGCCATAGTCATCACCATTGAAGCTCCAAGCTCCAAGCTTTTCCATGCTCATGGAAACACTTCCCTATCACCTTGGTATTCCTCCATGAGTGTGCTAGCACATAGATCTTGCAACAAGATCATAAACTTCTCCATTTAGTTCGATCAAACCAGAAAAAAAAATGAAGAAAATCGGTCCAAGACCGTGTGAGAGAGAGAAGGAGATTTTGGCTCCAAAACCCTAAAACGTTTTTTTTAAGGAGAGAGAGAGAGGGGTTAAATGATAAAAGAAAATATAATATATATATATATATATATATATTTATTTATTTATTTATTTTATTTTCAAAAAACAAAACAAATACATAAAGCATTTTCCTTTTATCAAGAAGTCAAAAAGCAAAAAGTGTTTTTCAATCACATCACTATTCACATCAAGTCACTTTAATAAAGTGACTACATGTCATGTCACATCACTCAAAGTGATGAGTGATTTGACGATTGATGCGACTAGTGATTTGACGCTTGATGTGACTTGCGTGCCGCGCTCGAATTCGAAATGCGAATGCGCTCGCAATCACTTTCGGGCTCGGGTTCGCTAATTCCAAATTAACGAATTTTCCGTCGCGTCGTAATTAAATGATTACGCCTAGCGAAATCACTATTCACATCGCTAACGAATTAATTCTAAATTAATTCGTTCGCCCGAATTAAAATTTAATTTTAATTCCGCTTCGAAATCCAATTTTGTTTAATATATCGAATGCATTAATTTATCGATTAATTCCAAATTAATCGTTCTCTCTCTTTAATTAATATTTTATCCCAGATAAAATATCTCCGTAATTAATTCCAGATTAATTTTCTCTCTCATCGAATTAATCCCAGATTAATAAAGTGCGAGTCATACGTCATCGGTGAATCTTTGGGAAGCGACCCATGAGATCCCCGGATATGTTGGCAGTAAATTCGATCGTCGAACTATCCGAACACGTAAGTACCTCGTACTACGTTTGTACCGATTTACAAGACAAGGTTGGCTTCTAGCAAAGCGCCATGCCTACCCAATTCTCCAGAAATATCCTTATAGGAATATGTGATCTATATCAAGCGTAGTATACCGTAGTATTGCGTAATTCTGTCCAGTATCGGATAATCACGTGCAAGGCCTGGGGCTGGAATTGTGTCTGCCCCGTACGAAGCACATATCGGATGTCTGGTAACTAGTCTCTATAATCGGATATACATGACCTAGTCATAATATCTGACCGGCGTAAACACACACATATAACACAAGCGCACGTATCGTTCAAGTAGTATAAAAATATCGATCCCACGAGGACTTAATTCCTACTGTTGTTATTAATTATTGAATCTATTTATTTACAGATATCTAATTATATGAAGAAGAGAATGATTGTTTGATTGATTGAATATGGTTTTGCACAATAAATAAATAAATAAAGAGACAAAAGAAAATATTAAGGAAAATAACGAAAGACACAAAGATCTAGGGTTGTGAATCATTCTAATATCTTTTAAAAGATGAAGTGATTATCTTATAGTTGGGTAAAATATTGATTTATTAACCTGGAACACGAAATTATGTAAAAGCCTCTTCCGATGGTCAATTACAAATACCCAGTTTAACCCAATTGAACCATATGTCTATGTCAACCAAATTATCTGGAATCATTAAGTTTAAGTTCCAATTATGGCTACCCCCGCCCGACAGGTATATTCCTATCCTGTAAGGAAATCTATTAAAGGGTTATCTATCCTCAAGGAAGATCGTGGGCTATTAAGTCTAAGGCTGAAACCTAAAATCCCTATGTCTAGTTCATTTTAGATTTACCATATCAATCTTATTGGTGATCAGACAACAAGAAGCATTAAGCTTAAGACTTAATAAATAAACCTTTAAATTACCCAAACTATAAAATAACCCTTTATAAACCGGTGATATTAAAATTCATCACAACCCCAGTTAACTGGCTTAGTTACGACACATATTTACTGGTAGTAAAAACTTAAATAAAATAAAAGACATAAAGTAAAATACTGAAAATTAAATACTAAAAAGTAAATTACTGAAAAGTAAATAGTAAAGTAAAAAGTAAAAGTAAAAAGTAAAAAGTAAAAAATAAAAAATAAAAATAAAAATAAAAGTAAATTGTTAAAAAGTAACTGCTGAAATTAAATAAAGTAAAAGTACAATAAAAGAAAATGCTGGGGTTAGAGGATCAACTTTTATTACTACTATTTTAGATATCTCCCTTAATATAATATATTAACTTTGCGTGATAATACCAACCAGCCATATAGGCGGTATCCTGATTAAGTCAAATTAATAATTAATTACCAACCGACCAACCAGGCGGTATCCATATTTAGTCAGGTTAAAACCAATTTGTAATTAATTACCAACCGGCCAATATAGCGGTATCCTCGTTAAGTCAGGTTTTAAATAGCTTATATATTATATTTAAGGGAGATTAATCTAAATAGTAATAATAAAAGCTTTACCTTTCACCCCAGCAAAGGAGAATTACCTCCTCATTGATTGAAAAATAAAAACTGCAAAAGTAAAAAAAGAAAAGTTTTGTGCGTAAAAGTAAATTACGGAAAGTAAAAACTGAAAAGTAAAGAAAAGAAAGTGCGAAAGTGAAAATTAATTACTAAAAAAAAATAAATAACTAAACTAGATACAATCTTCTTATTTATTCATTAAGAATTTCAAAGAAGAAAGTATGAATTTTAAAATGAAATGGCTTGGTATTTATAGGCAAAATTTTGCCACCATCAAATCATCCATCAATTCTCCACCAAATCCATTATTAATTTCTCCACTAATTACTCCACCAAATCCATAATTGCTCCACTAATTGCTTATCTTGTTTGGTGTTGATTTGATAATTTTTATTAATTATTAATTAATTAATATTTTGCTTTGAAAATGATTGATAATGACTTTTAATAATTACACTCCACACACTTCTGGATGGTTCATCAATTTCGGTCATGAAATCATCAGAATTCGAAAATATTTTCTTTTTCAAAGTTGTAGATATTTGAGTCTTCTTTAATCTGGAACTTGAATCAGCTCAATCTGATATCTGAGTAAAAAGTTATGCCCAAAATACGACAGATGCGCAAAACTGGAATTTCCAAAACTGCACTTCGTCAAAACGCCCTTTCAAGTTTCCAATCTCCAAAATTAATATATCAAGTCCAATAATTGCTCTTATTTGATCCACATTTCGTCCTAAATGATTTCATTGAGACCCGATATTATTTTATCTGCAAAATAAACTAAAACACATCAAAACGTTCATCAAACCCGAGAAACTAAACAAAATATTAAGTTAAAGGGGCGGTAAATATTGATATATTTTCCGCTCATCACACCCCCAAACCTAACATTTTGCTAGTCCTCGAGCAAAACAACAAAATAAAAATAAAATTAAACTAAGCCACTTTCGTAGGGATCACGGTTGCATTTAGCGTATGCAACAAGCCTTTAAACCCCTAGGTGTCCCTAGTGGACGAGTTGTAGTCTCGTGAGGGTTTACAGCAATGATACCCACAAACATTTTAAAAAGTAAAAAGTTAGTAAAACTAATGCACACAAAAGCAAAAAGACAAGAGAAAAGAGAATAAAGAAGTTAGTGACTAATCAGGTGAAACTTCTACTTCAAGTTACTAGTTGTTTTGTTTCATTCTAAATTACCGAATAAATAAATTCTCTCCGATTATATTTACCATTCTCCATATACACAGCCAACATAATATTAAACAACTCATTTTTGCCCACAACAGTTATAAGTGCAGTTGATAAGAGAGTAATATTTTTGTCCTAAAGTTTTATTAGAATTCACACCTTTTTTGCAGCAATGGAATAATTTTTCTCATTTTCTGATTTTTTCTTTGATTTTTCACTTTTCTATTTTTTATTTATATACAATATCTTCCATCTATGTAACGAGTGTTGGGTCGGTGGCTCCCAAACCAGTTGGCTTTAGGGCACCAGGTTTTAAGACACCCCTACGGACTTAATTACTCAGATTTCAGATATATATATTTTTTGCAGCATCTTTGATCCATGTAGCGAGTTTTGGGCCAGTGACTCCCAAACTAGTTGGTTTTAGGGCACTAGGTGTTAAAACACCCTTACAGACTTAATAACCCGGATCTTAGATACTTTATTTTTGTAAATCAGATTTTTTTTTTATTTTTTTTTTTACTCCATTGCTTTTTGAGATGCTTCCTCCAATTAAACTAGAGCACTGAATATTACAAACTTTTCAATTTAGCTCATGTCTGTATGTTATTATATATGTTGATAATATCTATCAGTTGAGCATATGAAGATTCATTTTAGTCAATTTTATGGAGAATTTACAAATTAAATAATTCAAAATGAATAAAAACAAAATTAACTTGTTTCGAAGTAGGTTTGAGATACGTCTCAGAAGTGGAAACTCCTTACTCAGCTACCTCTTACCAATTTCACATTTTTAGTCAGAATAAAAAAAAAAACAAAAACGCAAATATTTTTGTAATTTTTTAAAAAAATTTCAATTTTTTTTTGTATTTTTCGAAAAATTTTGAACTAAAAATAAAAAACAACATACAACTAAAAACAAGGTACTAATCAACTAATTTCCTCCCCCAACCTAAATGAGACATTGTCCCCAATGTCTTAAACAGTAAAAGGATAGTTAAGAAGGTCGTACCTGGTTAGCTGAAATCTACAGGAAATTAAAGGTTAAGATCCAGATTAATTCGACGCCTCTTACCACGATCGTCCTCGGACCAATTTATCTTTGAAAGGATAGGGTCAACTTGAGGTTCATAGGCTATGAGTTGGTCTATTAGATCCGGAGCAGTTCTGGCAGTGAAGAGGAGTTCTTTCAAAGGTTTTGACACGAACCCATTTCTCCGAGCATCATCAAGAAACACACAAAGAAAATCATAAAATCCATCAACGTTAAACAGTCCAAGCGGTTTCTGGTGTATGTTCAGGTTCGCCCAAGATAGAACTATAAAAATCTCCTCTAATGTACCCAAGCCACCTGGCAAAGCGATAAAAGCATCAGCACGGTTAATCATTTCTACCAGTCGTTCAGACATACCTGGCACGATCAATTCCTCTCCGTTTGAGGATCCAATAAGATTTGCCTCTGCCAAGGGTTTTGGAATGATTCCCAAAACATGACTGCCTCCATCCTGTACAGCCTTTGAAATGATCCCCATTAGTCCGAGATTGCCTCCGCCATATATTAAGTGCATATTCCTTGCTGCTAAGACTCGACCCAATTCATGTGCTGCCTCTATGTATTGTGGCTTAGTACCAATACTACTACCGCAAAACACACAGATGTTTTCAACTCGTCTTCTTGAAGTGGCTTCCATTTTTTTTTATGTATTTCTTTTTCAAATCAGGATGCCTTCAAAAAGTGTAATGACGGGCTGATTTTATAGTACCTGAAAAGGGTGAGTAATAATAGCACTAATATCTTCCAAAGGACGATTGTTAGCTAAACAACAAAGAAATCGTGAAAGGTCAAAAAGTCTGGATCCTGTCTACGAAAATAAAGATAATTACAACAGAAAAGCAAATCAAAGCAATAATTAAGGCAACGGAATTGTGTACGCAATACGCCACTTGCTCAGTATAAATTCATTAGGATGTGTCTCAAGATTTCATTCATTACTCAGCCATTGCTAATGAATTGTTTCTCATCTTTGATTGCCAAACACAATTCCTTCTGTCTTAAAATGCTTCGTTTGTGCCTTTCCCTACAAAAATAACACACAAAATTAAAAAATTCACACAAAATATGAAAACAAATTACAACAAATTGCATGGGTTGCCTCCCTGCTAGCGCTAAATTTTACGTCTTCAGCCAGACGTGACTGAAATTCATCTGTTATGGAGGTTTCAATGTCGTTTTAGATGTCCGATCAAAAACAATCCCGTGAGCGTTGCTTTTGAAGGGTCTCTTCCAACGGTAATGTGGCAAAAAGAGTTTTATCCCATTCAGTGCTCGTGCCACCTTTTTGCTCCTTGTTGTTCCAGTGGTTCCTGCAAAGAAAGAAAGAAAATCAGGAGGTCTTATATGGTGCTTGCTTGACTTGGAATGGAAGTTCCATTCTGTCAAGCTTCTGGGTGATATCTTTGATTTGTACTCCCCAAAACAGCGATGTTTCTCCTGAATGCTCTGGATCTTTATTAAGGTCAGACATTTGCTCCTCCATTTGCTCTGCTTCTTGCTCCACCACCTTTTCTTCACAGATGTATTGTAAAATTTTTGTATTCAGCTCTTCATCTGTCAATTGTGAAATACATGCTTCAAAATTGTCAACCAGAGGATGCAAAGATGTTTATGACATTAGGTCTTCATCCTCTGATATGACTGGAATGGATGGTTCAGATAGATCTTCTTCAAACATCATGGTAAAACATGCTCCAAGATCTTCATTTTGAGGATTGAAAGTTTGATCCTCCGTTGTTGGTGCAGTTGGTACAAATAGATCAGCTTCATCCTCGTCAGAATCTGAATAATAAAGTCAAATTGATACTTTACCGGTTCGGGCTCCTGAACTGATACCTCTGGTTGTTGATACTGCTCAGCCTCCTCCTCTGTTGAAGTGTCTTGTGGATTTCTGGGTACTTGAAGGCTTCATCAGTGTCATCTGGAACTGGTTCTTGAGGTATGTAGTTCTGGTTTTCTGTTAATTGTCTCATTTGATCTGTCATCCTCTGAATGAATTCTGATTGTCTCTGAATACTTTCAAGTTGCTTCAGGCTTGTTTCAAGCATTGTATCCAACTTTTCGTCTCGTTTCTTGAAAAAATTTTGAGCATATCAATCAATTTTCTTCCTCTGATGGTTCTGGTTTTATTGAGGATAGTAGGTGGATGGTGGATAAGATGGAAAGTATGATGGTTCTGGCATCCAGTGATAATTGTTGGGCTGGACAACAGGCCTCAGAAAACTGGACTGTTGCTCCAGATTGGGGTGTATCTTCTTGTAAGCTCGTAATCTTTCAATCTCCCAGGTAGTGTTCCATTTTTTTAATCACCTGAAAATACAATAAAGAAATAAAAATTACAGATAAAGATAAAGAAAATTAGATACAAGTAAATTGGATAGCTTCAAATTAACAACTCAAGAAATATAAGTCCCCGGCAACGGCGCCAAAAACTTGACCAGCGTAAACACACACGTATAACGCAAGCGCACGTATCGTTCAAGTAGTATAAAAATATCGATCCTACGAGGACTTAATTCCTACTGTTGTTATTAATTATTGAATCTATTTATTTACAGATATCTAATTATATGAAGAAGAGAATGATTGTTTGATTGATTGAATGTGGTTTTGCACAATAAATAAATAAATAAAGAGACAAAAGAAAATATTAAGGAAAATAACGAAAGACACAAAGATCTAGGGTTGTGAATCATTCTAATATCTTTTAAAAGATGAAGTGATTATCTTATAGTTGGGTAAAATATTTATTTATTAACCTGGAACACGAAATTATGTAAAAGCCTCTTCCGATGGTCAATTACAAATACCCAGTTTAACCCAATTGAACCCTATGTCTATGTCAACCAAATTATCTGGAATCATTAAGTTTAAGTTCCAATTATGGCTACCCCCCGCCCGACAGGTATTCCTATCCTGTAAGGAAATCTATTAAAGGGTTATCTATCCTCAAGGAAGATCGTGGGCTATTAAGTCTAAGGCTGAAACCTAAAATCCCTATGTCTAGTTCATTTTAGATTTACCATATCAATCTTATTGGTGATCAGACAACAAGAAGCATTAAGCTTAAGACTTAATAAATAAACCTTTAAATTACCCAAACTATAAAATAACCCTTATAAACCGGTGATATTAAAATTCATCACAACCCCAGTTAACTGGCTTAGTTACGACACATATTTACTGGTAGTAAAACTTAAATAAAATAAAAGACATAAAGTAAAATACTGAAAATTAAATACTAAAAAGTAAATTACTGAAAAGTAAATAAAGTAAAAAGTAAAAGTAAAAAGTAAAAGTAAAAAGTAAAAAATAAAAAAAATAAATAAAATAAAAGTAAATTGTTAAAAAGTAAACTGCTGAAATTAAATAAAGTAAAAGTACATAAAAGAAATGCTGGGGTTAGAGGATCAACTTTTATTACTACTATTTTAGATATCTCCCTTAATATAATATATTACTTTGCGTGATATTACCAACCAGCCATATAGGCGGTATCCTGATTAAGTCAAATTAATAATTAATTACCAACCGACCAACCAGGCGGTATCCATATTTAGTCAGGTTAAAACCATTTGTAATTAATTACCAACCGCCAATATAGCGGTATCCTCGTTAAGTCAGGTTTTAAATAGCTTATATATTATATTTAAGGGAGATTAATCTAAATAGTAATAATAAAAGCTTTACCTTTCACCCCAGCAAAGGAGAATTACCTCCTCATTGATTGAAAAATAAAAACTGCAAACGTAAAAAAGAAAAGTTTTGTGCGTAAAAGTAATTACGGAAAGTAAAAACTGAAAAGTAAAGAAGAAAGTGCGAAAGTGAAAATTAATTACTAAAAAAAAATAAATAACTAAACTAGATACAATCTTCTTATTTAATTCATTAAGAATTTCAAAGAAGAAAGTATGAATTTTACAAATGAAATGGCTTGGTATTTATAGGCAAAATTTTGCCACCATCAAATCATCCATCAAATTCTCCACCAAATCCATTATTAATTTCTCCACTAATTACTCACCAAATCCATAATTGCTCCACTAATTGCTTATCTTGTTTGGTGTTGATTTGATAATTTTTATTAATTATTAATTAATAATATTTTGCTTTGAAAATGATTGATAATGACTTTTAATAATTACACTCCACACACTTCTGGATGGTTCATCAATTTCGGTCATGAAATCATCAGAATTCGAAAATATTTTCTCTTTCAAAGTTGTAGATCTTTGAGTCTTCTTTAATCTGGAACTTTAATCAGCTCAATCTGATATCTGAGTAAAACGTTATGCCCAAAATACGACAGATGCGCAAAACTGGAATTTCCAAAACTGCACTTCGTCAAAACGCCCTTTCAAGTTTCCAATCTCCAAAATTAATATATCAAGTCCAATAATTGCTCTTATTTGATCCAAATTTCGTCCTAAATGATTTCATTGAGACCCGATATTATTTTATCTGCAAAATAAACTAAAACACATCAAAACGTTCATCAAACCCGAGAAACTAAACAAAATATTAAGTTAAAGGGGCGGTAAATATTGATATATTTTCCGCTCATCAATATCCCGATAGCTCGAGCATTTAAGAGAACGAGTTCCGTATCCTACGTGACCATCATCTCCACTATGACTGGAGTGATACTTCCATCTTGACATCACACCCAACACACTACGATTCCCAATATACCCAGTATCGGAGTACACAGAACCGGTTAAAAGCCCTGGACGACCTCAACTAAAGTATATTGATTGTCGTATGTATTAGCGGTGCAAGTCTCAGGTTAAGACTAAATACACCTACCCTGATTGCAGACTCCCATAGACACATAGTCATACTAACCAATGGGATTCCGCGGGGGTCTATCCAGAGCGAAGCTGTTTCCGGTACCATCGGTAAAACACAACCTCCTATTACACTTGCATGAGTATCCTATACCCAAATATATGAGACTATGCTGTTGTGCCCTCACAAACGCGCACAAGTGCAATACTAGTCTTTTTACGTATTTATCGATGTCCAATCTCGATAATACTCTGACTAGGGATATTTAATGATTTATCCTTCGTGGACTGATACTGTCTCATATCATTCTCTGTCCAGGAACAAATCATATGGCCCTCTCATCATTTACATATCTATGTGATCTAATCACAAATGATAAGAGTGCAATCTCCTTTGTCACATAGTTAATTTGTACAACAACACTATGATCTGTATAAATAGTGACGCTATGGGTCATAATTGTCCAACAATCATTGAATGAGCATGAGAAGGCAGGAAGGAAGCCTGGAAATGTTAAGTCAATGACATATTTTAATAGAACAATAAAAGAATGTGAGTTGAGGGATATAGGTTGTGTTGGTTACCCATTCACATGGTCTAATCGCCGGTTTGGGGAAGATCTGACAGAAGAAAGATTGGACAGATTTTTATGCAATCAGCTATGGAGGGAGTCCTTTAAGAAGTCAATAGCTACCAACATTGATGGTTGGGCTTCTGACCACAGCCCAATTAAATTGGTGATTGCAGAATTAAGAGGGGGAATATGAGTACGACTAGGGGAATGCGAAGAATTTTTTATGAGGATATAAGGAGTTCATATCCAAAATGCCATGAGTAGTCAAGCAGGTTTGGTAACAAGTTTCTGGGCGGGATAACACAGATCTAGAGAATGAATTCAAGATAAAAACAGAGGAGACCCTGTTGAACTTAAGAAGCTGGAGCAAAGAGGAGTTTGAAGAGCGTAGGAAGAAGCTGAATAGTCTGTTGGAAGAATTGACTCGGTGTAAAAAGGACCAAAGACATCTGTTGGATGGGAGAAAAATCAAGGAAATAGAAGCACAGATTGATGGGTACATGATGGATGAAGAAATTTGGTGGAAGCAAATATCAAGGGTGGACTGGCTAAAAGCGGGCGATAAGAATACCAGATTCTTTCACGCTAAAGCATCTTCAAGAATGAGGAAAAACAAAATTGTATGGTTTTACGACAACAATAGAAGATTGATTGAGGATGAAGAAGGTTTGGAAGGGCTAATTTGTGATTACTTCACAGTTCTGTTTACATCCACTAGACCAAGTCAATGGCATGTTAAGGAGGTTTTGCAGGGAATGACGAGGAAGGTTTCATCGGAGATGGCAGATTTCCTGGAAAACTCATTTACTGAAGAGGAAATTACCAATGCCCTGTTGTAGATGAACCCTACGAAAGCCCCCGGTCTAGATGGGCTGCCAGCAGCGTTTTTCCAGAAACATTGGGCATCAATCAAGCGACGAGTGATCCAAACGTGCCTTCATATGCTGAATTAGAGAGGTAATCTCAGCTCTCTAAACCACACACATATAGTCCTTATTCCTAAGACCGAAAAACCTTGTAGAGTGAGTGATTTCATACCTATTAGCTTGTGTAATGTGATATACAAGATAATAGCGAAAACTCTGGCTAATAGACTGAAAAATTACCTTCACCAGCTGATTGCTCCTAACCAAAGTGCTTTCATCCCTCAAAGACTTATAACCGATAATGTGATTATAGGGTATGAATGTCTACATAAGATAAGAGGAGCAAATGGGAAGAAAAAGGGCTGGATAGCTCTAAAGATGGACATTAGTAAAGCTTATGATAGAGTTGAATGGGATTTTTTGAAAGATAGCATGATTGTGATGGGTTTCTCCAACCGTTGGATTAATCTAGTAATGAACTGCATTTCTACCTCCTCCTTCTCGGTTGTGATTAACGGACAGGCAATGGGCTTTTTCAAACCACGGATGGGGCTTAGGCAAAGATGCCACCTATCACCATATTTGTTTCTTCTTCGTGCAGAAGGCCTCTCTAATATGATGAAGCAAGCTGAGGATAGAAGACTGATTCATGGACTACATTTCAGCAGAGAGCTCCAGATTTCTATCTACTTTTTGCAGATGACAGTCTCATTTTTACAAGAGCTGGTGTTCAAGAATGCAAAAACCTTAAGCGAATATTGAATGACTACGCTCAAGCCTCTGGGCAGATTTTCAATTTCGAGAAATCATCAATTTTTTTCAGTAGTAATGTATCGACACATCAAATAGACTTGATCAAGGAAATACTCAACTTTAAGGTGGTGGCAAGACATGAAAAATATATGGGTTTGTCGTCAATGGTTGGTAGGAGGAAGAAATATTTTTTCAACGACATAAAGATCAGAGTTATGAACAAGATTACGGGTTGGCACAGTAAAGTGTTTTCAAGTGGAGGTAAAGAAATCCTTATCAATGCGGTAGCTCAAGCAGTTCCGGCCTATGCTATGAGTGTTATCAAAATCCCACAAGGTTTATGTGATGACATTCAAAGAGAGGTGGCTAAGTTCTGGTGGGGTTCTACTTCAATGAAGAGAAATATTCACTGGAGGAAGTGGGAGAAGATGTGTACTGCCAAGAGTAGAGGGGGTATGGGTTTTAGGGACATCTCTAGTTTTAATCACGCATTGGTGGCAAAGCAAAGTTGGAGGATTTTGCAGAAACCCGACTCACTTGTGGCAAGAATCCTGAAGGCTAGATATTTTAGGAACTCAGATTTTCTGGAAGCTAATATAGGCTCAAACTCTTCGTATGTTTGGAGGAGTATTATTTAGGGTAGAGGGGTCATCCAGCAACGAGGGAGATGGACAGTTGGAAATGGACAGAGAATTAAAGTGTGTAGTAGTAATTGGATTCCCAGGCCAATTACCTTTAAACCAATTTCTCCCTGCATACTACATGAAGATAGCTTAGTATCTCAATTGATTTCAGTCGGCCAACAATGGAATATGGAGCTACTCATGAATTATTTTGATCAAGAAGACGTTGACACCATTTGCAGCATGTCTCTGCCAAGTACACCTCAAGAAGACCGAATATGCTGGCATTATGACAAAATAGGGAATACTCGGTCAAGAGCACTTAGAATGAAGTATTAGGAAAATCCTTCTTGTTCGGACCCAAGTAAAATGCAGTGGAACGTCATTTGGAAGCTAAATTTGCTTGAGAAGGTTAAGATATTTATGTGGAGAACGGCTCAAAACTTATTGCCCATTGCAGACAATTTGTGGAAAAAGAAAATGATTATTAACAGTATATGTCAGAGATGTCAGAAGCAGGAGGATGATGTTCTTCATGCCTTATTCTTTTGTAAGTTTGCAAAACAGGTTTGGAGGTATAGTGGTCTTGATATCGCTGCAGGCAAGGCAAAGTCGAGGGATGTTTTGGGCTTATTACTTGAAGCTGCAAATGGGGACAATGATAATTTGATAAGAATTGTGGCAGCTTGTTGGGCAATTTAGGCAGTAAGAAACGCCAAAGTCATGCAAGGTAAACAAGATGATTATGTTTTTGTGGCTGCGAAAGCTGAAGCTATGGTGACGGCTTATCAGAGGGCGAACATGGCCCCTATAATGCAGAGGAATTGCAGAGACGTAGCTGGTACGACGCAATGAAATCCACCTCCTTCGGGGTGGTTTAAACTCAATGTGGATGCTTCAGCACATAGACACCAGAATGTTGCTGGGTTGGGTACGGTTGTGAAGAATGAGGAGGCCCGAGTCATGATGGTGGGTATCCGGAAAACCAAGTTTATGCAGGATGTGGCAGTTATAAAAGCTGAAGCGCTTTTGTTTGGTTTACAAATTGCAGTCAAGGAAGATCTCCTGCCGCTAATAGTAGAGACTGACTCTTTGATTGTGACCAACCTAGTTTCAGGAAATCATGAGAGTCGATTAGAGATAGCTTGGATAATTGATGAGATATATTGGAGATTGTAGGAAACTATAAACAAATAGTCATTAATTATGTACCTAGAGGGTGTAATGTGTAGTAGCTCATCTTTTGGCTAATAGAGCTATTCACTGCGATAACCATGTAGTTTGGCCCCGCCGACATTCAGTTATTGTTAAACATTTGATTGTTTTAATGAAAGTAAATACTTTCTTTTGCCAAAAAAAAAAAAAATAAATAAAATATATTACGTGACAGTTTTTGGTTGTCTTTCAATCAGAGCTGACTAATCATACACTTTGAAGTAAGATAAGAATAAATTAGATGGGGCTATATATATTTTTTTTGGGTAAAATACGCTTTCCAACTATTCCGTCAAAGCAAAATTGTTGAAAATGTTGTTTTAAAAAAAAAAAATTTCACCGAGTAAACTTTCATCTTATTTCAGGGTGAGATAAATAAAGTGCCAAAAGTTAATGAGCAGGTTTGCCATTCTACGGCAATCAAAACTTGAAATATAATCAGTGCGCCAAGGAAAAACAGCCCAAAACTTCTATTCCCAGACAAAAGAAATAAAACTCATATCCATCAAATCACCTCGTTAAACAGTACACTGAAGCTCCTCCAATGTCTAAACTAAGAAACAAACAAACAAAAATTTGATCAACTTCAATGTTTTCTGAAAAAAACAATACGCTAAATAACCAGATATCTGACATACATCTCACTTGAGAGGAATGAACCTTGAAGAATGAGTAGCACCAATACCAGGTCTGCCGTGCTTCACAGGCTTGTATGAGATAGAGAACTCAGCCAGGTAATGCCCCAATCATTTCAGGCTTGATTTCAACCTGATTGAATGTCTTGCCATTTACACTCCAATGATGCTTCCAATCATTTCAGGAACAATGATCATGTTTCGCAAATGGGTACGAACTGGTTCAGGCTTCTCACCAGGGGCCAGGGGGAGCCTCCCTTTTCTGATCCAAAACATTAAAATGAACTTTTAATCAAACTTGATAGAAGCCAATCTGATGTAATCATTCTAGAGACATCTAATCGCTACAGCAATCATATTTCTTAATTTTATTTTAAAATAAATGATTTTCTAATTTAATTATTTCAAGGAAATTTAATATAAAGGGATTAGTTCCACCAAAGAACTACATAAAACAACCAAATAACACACTGGGTCCCAAAAAACGTGGAGGAAAATTAGCTTTCAGATCCAATAAACAACCAAACATAAGTCTGTTAACATAATCTAAAGCTGACATTATAAAACAACATCAGTGACTCCTTATTCAGAGCAAACGCAAGTTTACTTAATTCTATAGATGATAAGTCATGAATGATGCAGCTCTGATTTCAATCACTAACATAACATATTATCCATGTTAACATGAAAAAACCTCCATCTATTTTATTTCATATAAATACATCAAGCACTACCTTGTCTTCCCATGATCAAAGTTAAAATAAGTTTAGGCACTACACTCATGACTCATCGAAAATGTCATTTCCTAAGAGAAACAGTGTATTAGAAAAATATTTTTTCCTCTGACCATCATGACATGTCGAGAACTCTAGATACAGAAACACATTACATATACTCCACAGCAGAAACTCACTTCCTAAACTCATTATAGCGTAGACTCAACAATAAACAGAATATAAATCATAAAAAGATTCAACCCAAACAGTTAATAACAAACCAAGATTAATTGGGGCACTCATCCCTTAACAGAAGACAGCAAATTATCTTTTACTCAATTGCCACTGCTCCAAGCAAGTCAGTTACCAGTTCAAATAGAGCCTTATGTTACTTGAGTGAGCATCCAAATTCATTGAATTAAACAGAGATTAAAAGTATCATTTTCAAACAATCACTAATTTCAATCAAATAAAATAAAGGAGGCACCACAAGATCAATAAACCAATATAACAACTTAGCATCTATCAAAACGAGCTCACAGATCCAAACACAAAATCACACAATAAAAAAAACTAATCAAAAAGTAAGAATTATTACCGCCTTGCGAAGCTTCTTGATCAAAGCCATGGGCTTCCTCTTTAAACCCCTCTGAAACCTGACCGCCAACATGAAGAATAAGACTATTTTGCCCCCAAAATACACGCATACAGAAACAAAAATAACATACATATGTAAATTACCTTCTGCGAGCACGGGCTGTGAAGAGCTTGACGAGCTCATCAGTGGACATATCAAGAAGAGCGTCCAAATCCACGCCTCTGAAACTGAACTTCTTAAACGTTCTCTTCTTCGGCTGTCCTGCCGCCGCCGCCGCCGCCACCTCAGTATCGACATCAGCCTGTAAACATACAAAAAAATAAACGCCGTTAATACCAGATGTGAATTTGTTTGCGCAATTTTTATGCGTGAAGAAAGAAAAGCGTGTAAGGTTCAAACCTCCTGAGACAATGTCCCAGCAAGGGGTGTTTGATTAAGTGAATAAGCCTCCAAGGGATACGAGCACACAAGGTGCAGTCCTAAGATTACAATCTAAGAAATGAAAAATAAAAATATGCTCATTTGAGTCTTCATTTGATCGGGGCTTCTGATGAGCAAGAATATATCAATATTTACCGCCCCTTTAAC